>ML282472.1:0-74099 GCA_005239495.1 Nicotiana undulata | reverse complement strand
CTTAAAACGGACCTTGATTTTTGTAAAAGTACCCCGGGATTTGAAAGAACTTAATTTTTCCAGTAATTTGGGTGTTATGCAACGCACTATGCGATCGCATAAGGTGTATGCGAACCGCATAATGGTCGCATACACGGGCAGATCACTGCCCAACTTAAGGGGTGTTATGCGACGCGTAATGCGATCGCATAACGTGTATGCGGACCGCATAGTGGTCGCATACCCGGGCAGAATGTTTTCAAAATTTGGCCCACCTGAGGGCCATTCTGCGGTTCAATATGCGGACCGCATGTCAGGAATGCGATCGCATTCCTGGCCGCATATTCGACACGGTCTTTTAATTTTCTAAATTTTTATACCCGACCCCAGTTTCATTTAACCCTGTCCCCTTTCATTTTAACAAGTTTTTTGAGTAAAATAGAGAGAAGGAAAGGAGAGTTCTTGAGAGAGGAAGTGGTCCTTCCATCAAAGTGATTTGCAAGGTCTCTCAGAACTGGTATTTCGAGTAATCTCCTTCTTCCCCATTCTAGCAGGTAAGGGTTCCCAACCCTTTTTTTTCCCATTAATTTTCTGATTTTAAACAAAGGGAGGGTTGGCATGGGTTGACTCTTGAAAATATTAACTAAGACCTTGCATGCATGTTTAATAATGGTGTTAATCTAGTAAGAGGGAGTGGGTTGGGGTAAACTTCACAAAGATAGGGTTGGTAATCTAATGGGTTCACATAGTGTTTGGAAAAATGCTTGAGAGAGTCCGAATTGCATGCATGACTTCCAATTCTGAGTTGAATATGTTAAATTGTGAACTAGATTGATGGTACTAGTCGGTTCAGTGATTGTGAGTAAAAGTAAAAAGGGAAACTCAACTCCAGGTATGTATGGCTAACCTTAATCTTTGTAAAATCACTTTTGGTGTTCGAGCATACGGTAGGTGTATTGTTATGAATATGTGCAACTGGTTGTCCGAATTATGTTGAAGTGAGAAGTGTATTACTTGTCTACCTTTAGTTGACCACCACACTACCATGCTATGTAAAACGGTGCTAGAAGGATAATGAATCCAAGAGTATGAATGTATATGCTAAAGGCTATGTAAAGAAGCTGTATTCTTATTGCTGAAATTTTCTGTGATTAAACTGTGATTTCTCATCGTTGATGTGAGATGTGATTGCTTGGTGGGATCGGGTAGCGCGCCGCAACAGGGGAGATAAGGGTGATATGTGAGAAGTGATAAGGGTGTGGTTGTGACTGTAAGGTGGGATCGGGTTGCACACCGCAACAGTTGTCAGGTGGGATCTGGTTGCACGCCGCAACAGAAACACAACAAATGATTGTTATTGTCAGGTGGGATCGGGTTGCGCGCCGCAACAGAAGAAATAAGGGTAAAATGTGAGAAGGGACAAGGGTGGAATTGAGATTGTGAAGTGGAAATTGTGGAACTTCTATTGTGTATCTTTCTATGTCTTGTGCAGTAATTGTGTGACTCTCTGTCTGTCTCTTGCCTGTGCAGTATTGAGTTTACTTAGATTAAAGTTTGTTCATACATTCCAGTACAATTCAAATGTACTGACGTCCCTTTTTGCCGGGGGCGCTACATTCTTGTGATGATTGTAGGTGGTTCTATAGCAGGTACTCCAGCCCACCGACAGTAGTGCCTCCTCTTCGTCCTATCAGTTGTTTTGGTGAGCCCCTCTCCTCTCGGGGCCCAGTGTGGTTCATGCCACCTTTTCTTCCGGATTTTTATTTTGGTATACGTGTAAGGTATAGCTGGAGCCTTCTTATCGGCAAGTATTATATGTATAACTCCTTCGCACTCTTAGAGGCTCCGTAGACAGGAAATGTGGGTTATGTACTTATGTATTTTGGGCAGTATGACTTCTAGACCACGTAAAGTAAAACTGTGTGTTCTGTATATTTTGTAAGTATTGCATCACTTGTTGGAAATGACAGAATTCTATGGTTTAATTTCAGACTGTAAGAATGCATCTTAATTATAATTGAATAATGTACATCGGAAACTTCGGGGTAATACGTGGGAGGGAAAAAGGAAATCCAGGTCCGCTTGACTGGGGCTACCCGGTCGAGTGCCGGTCGTGTCCCTTGGCTTTGGGGCGTGACAGTTTTCATGACCTCAGAACACAGATTTTGCTAGAAATACACGGGATGACCTTTTGGGTCATCATAATTAGCGACTCGAAATAAAATCAAACCGGTGCAAAACACAATTCGCAACATACTGAGCGTAATTCGAAAGATGAGTAATGTCACGACCTAAATCTCCCTCCGTAAGATGTCGTGACGACACCTAGTCTCTACGACTTGGTAAGCCTAAAAAATTGCGGGATAACAGAAATGAAAACAAAATTAGAAACTAAATGGCAATAGATAATTAAATAACTAATATGATGTCGCTCAGCATGTACAAAATCCAATACTCGAGTATACACAATATTTTCCCAAAACCTGATAGTCATAAGTCACAAGCTACAAAATGTACATTCAAGTCTCCGAACACCAGAGTCTAATAAACTACGGAAATGAGGGAATAGAAGGGGACTCCGAGGTCTGCGGACGCGGTAAATGTACATTCAAGTCTCCGAACAACAACAAGCACTCTCAGCTAATAGCAGGGCTGATAAGGAGTACCTGAATCCGCACACAAATATGTGCAGAAGAGTAGCATGAGTACACCTCAACATTACCAGTAAGTGCCAAGTCTAACCTTAGTAGAGTACTGACGAGGCCAGGTCCGGGCCCTACTAGGATATAATAATAAGACAGATGATATAATAAAATGACGAAAAACTGAGAATTTAACAAAAAGAATTCATAAAGAAATAACAACATAACACAATGAGATAACAGCATGGGCGCTCCCGAGATACCGTCTCGTAGTCCCAAAAGTAAATACTCAATAGGGGATCTCTCAAGATACCGTCTCGTAGTCCCCAAAAGTAAATATTCGAGGATATCTCCCAAGATACCGTCTCGTATTCCCAAAAGTGAATATGCTAGGAGATCTCCCGAGGTACCGCCTCGTAGTCTCAAAAGTAAATGTGTAGGGGGATATCCCGAGGTACCGCCTCGTAGCCCTAAAAGTTAATATGCAGGGGGATCTCCCAAGGTACCTCCTAGTAGTCCCAAAAGTAAATATGTAGGGGGATCTCCCGAGGTACCGCCTCGTAGTCCAAAAAGTAAACACACAACTCAAATCGGCGGAGAAAGCAATTAACAACAAGAGTTCTACAGCTAAGATTGATAGAAATCAAGTAAAGGAGGAATTCATCTAAACATGCTGCAGAGAATTCAGATAAGCATTTAATACACGTAGACATGCGAAACTGGATAAACATGATAACTATACATGCTAGTATAACTCAATTAAGGCGTAATATGCTATTACTCAGTGAAAAACTGGATTTTACAATAATTAGCCCGTGTATGCACTCGTCACCTTGCGTACATGGCGCTCACATATCATAGAAGTATCACAACTGTACCAAATCCTAAGGGGTATTTCCCCCGCACAAGGTTGGGCAAGCCACTTACCTCGAACCAAGCTCAATCAGTCAATAAGAATTCCCTTTCCTCGATTATCCGACTCCGAATGGCCCAAATCTAGCCAAGGACAATTACATACCATAAATACAACTATAATAGACTAATCTAATTAATGAAATCAAGACTTTAACAAGAATTTAAAAAATCGCTCTAAAAACTCAACTCGGGCCCACGTCTCAGAATTGGGTAAAAGTCACAAAATACGAACGCCCATTCAACCACGAGTTCACTCGTACCAAAATTACTCAAATCCGATATCAAAATCCTGATCAATGATTCAAGAATAACTTATATGATGAAATCCGAATATAGTTGAATCATTTCCCAAAATGATCATTTATGGTTATATTTCATCATTTATAGTTGAATCATTTATGGTCATTTATGGTCATTTATATTTCATCAAAATGATCATTTATGATGAAAATGATTCATTTATGATTCAAGAATAACTCAAAATGATCATTTATGGTTATATTCCATTAATCTATAGTTGATTTCATCATATAAGTTATACTAGCATGTATAGATATCAAATCCGAATATAACCATAAATGATTCAAGAATCGTTACCCAATAACTTTCTCTAGAAAAAACCCTTGAATTATCGCCTCAATCTGAGCTCTCAAAGTCCCAAAATTGAAAGTGGGATAAAACCCTCGAACTTAGCCCTTTACTACCCAGCGATTTCGCTTCTGCGGGATTCCAGTCACACCTGCTATGTCGCACCTGCAGAAATTCCATCGCAGGTACGGATTCCACTTAAAGTCAAGAATTCCACTTCTGCGGACAAGGGCTCTCACCTACATGACCGATTATATGGAGGACCTTCCGCTTCTGTGACCCTGCCCCAGGCCGCCTCTTTCCGCTTCTGTGGTCAGTTCTTTGCATCTGCGAATGCACAAATGCGGATCCCTTTTCACACGTGCTCCCCCAGCTGGGCCAATCCAGCCTCGCACCTGCGGCCACACGCTCGCTCCTGCGAGTTCGCATCTGCGGCCAACCCCACCGCAGGTGCGCTGACACCAGAACAACAATGCTTCAACCATTTTTCCAACTCCCAATATGGTCCGTTAACCACCCGGAATACCCTCGAGGCCCCCCGGTACCTCAACCAAACATACCAACAAGTCCTAAAACATCATAGGAACTTAGTCGATCACTCAAATCACATCAAACAACGCTAAAAACACGCATCACCCTCCAATTCCAACTTAATGAACTTTGAAACTTCAAACATCTACAATCGATGCCGAAACCTATCAAATCAAGTCTGATTGTCCCCAACTTTTACAGACAAGTCATAATTTACATTACAGACCAACTCAAACTTCCAGAATCAAAATCCGACCCCGATATGAAAAAGTCCACTTCCGGTCAAACTTCCCAAAAATTCAACTTTGGTCATTTCTAGCCTAATTCAACTACATGCCTCCAAAACACAATTCAAACACGCTCCTAAGTCCAAAATCACCTAACAGAGCTAACAGAATTGAAGAAACTCCATTCTCGAGTCATCTTCACACAGTTCCAACTACGGTAAAAAACCTAGAACTTAAGCTTCCATTTTAGGGACTAAGTGTCCCAAATCATTCTGAACCCACAAACAGAACCTCCCGGCAAGTCACATACGAAAAAAAAGATACATGGGAAGCAGTAAGTATGGGATCAATATTGATAGTCACAAAACGACCAACCGGGTCGTTACATCCTCCCCCTCTTAAAACAATCATCCGTCCTCGAACGAGTATAGAGACATGTCTGAAGTGGTGAAAAGATGAGGATAACAGCTACACATATCATGCTCGGTCTCCCAAGTCTCCTCCTCGACCGGATGACCCCTCCACTGAACTTTCACTGAAGCAATGTTCTTTGACCTTAGCTTTCGCACATGCCTGTCAAAAATAGCCACTGGCTCCTCAACATAAGATAAATCCTTGTCCAACTGGACTGAGCTGAAATCCAACATATGAGACGGATCGCCGTGGTACTTTTGGAGTATGAAATACCGGATCGACTCCTGCTAGGCCGGGAGGAAAGGAAAGCTCATAAGCAACCTCCCCAACACATTGCAACACCTCGAATGACCAATAAACATTGGGCTCAACTTTCCCTTCTTTCCGAACCTCATAACACCCTTCATGGGTGAAACCCAGAGTAGGACGCACTCTCCAACAATGAATGCAACATTACAAACCTTCCGATCAGCATAACTCTTCTTTTTGGACTGGGTTGAGCGAAGTCGATCCTAAATCACCTTAACCTTCCCCAGAGCGTCCTGAACCAAGTATGTACCCAATAACCTAGCCTCACCCGACTCGAACCAACTCATTGGAAACCAACACCGCCTACCATATAAAGCCTCATACGATGCCATCTCAATGCTCCATTGATAACTATTATTGTAGGCAAACTTCGCAAGTGCAAAGAACTAATCCCAAGAACCTCCAAACTCCATCACACACGCACATAGTATATCCTCTAATATATGAATAGTGCTTAGATTGTCCTTTTTTTTTACGGTGAAATGTTGTGCTCAACTCAACCCGAGTACCTAACTCATGTTGTACGGCCCTCTAGAACCGTGATGTAAACTGCGTACCCTGGTCAGAGATGATAGATACCGGCACGCCATGAAGCCTGACAATCTCGTGGATATAAACTTGAGCCAGCTACTCGGAAGAATAGGTAGTCAACACATGAATGAAATTAGCTGACTTGATCAGCCTATCCACAATCACCCAAACTGCTGAGTCTGTGGAAGCCCAACAACGAAATCCATAGTGAACCTCTCCCATTTCCACTCCAGAATCTCTAACTTATGAAGCAATCCTCCTAGCCGCTGATGCACATACTTTACCTGCTAGCAATTTAGACACCGAGCTACATATTCCACTATGTCCTTCTTCATTATCCTCCACCAGTAATGCTGCCTCAAGTCCTAATACATCTTCGCGGCACCCAGATGAATGAAGTACTGCTAACTGTGAGCCTCCTAAAGAATCATCTCACGCAAACCATCTACATTGGGCGCACATAGCCTGCCCTGCATCCTAAATACACCATCATCTCCAATAATGACCTCCTTAACATCATCGTACTGAACCATTGATGTTCTAAACGTCAATACCACACAAGAGGGGGGGGGGGGGGGGGGGGGGGGAGGTGATTTGTGTGGTGTCCAATTTTCGCGTGCACTAGTTATAGAAGGACCAGGTTCTTTTATGTGTTCCAACTCCTACAGTTAGCGGAATAATAATTGCAGAAATAAAAAAAAACACAGCAATTTTACGTGGAAAACACATGGCTCAAAAGGTGAAAAAACCACGACCTACTTCTCAGTAGGATTTTCCCAAACTCTTCACTAAGTCAATGAGCCAAACAACATTTACAAAATAAACTCTTTTGTAAACCTAAGGACTAACTCTAATTCCCTTGCGGCAAACTAGCCTCCTAGCTATTCGCGACAAGCTTCAAGTTATCTCTAACTTGAATACTCAGTACCTATTACAATTGCTTCTAGATAAAGCTGAAAAATACAATTTGTAAAAACCTACTACATATAAACTAGACTAAAAGGTAACAGATGGAACTGGTTCTTCTAGCTACTTCAAGTAGCTTTTGAGTCGCACATGAATTCTCACACGAACTGCTTGCAAAATCTCTTTGGTAATTTTGCTCTCAATTCTTGTTTTGCTTCTATGTTTGTGCGCACCTGTTCAGTAAGAACACTTGACAATATATATGATCAGTAGTCAAGGAGATATTCTAGAGTTCTGATGCAACTCTTCTTTGGTGGAAGAGTTCTAGTTGATCTCAACTCCCTAGATCCTTTTCTATCTTGATTCTGTCCTTACTGAATAAGGATTCCATCTCCCTATCTATTTGTAACCTTTTCGGTCAGGAGATATCTCTTCAGATCACTGATTGTGTTTATCTCCTGTGTGTGATCTCCTCACGTGCCATTAACTTTGTATTTCAATGTCTCCGGTGATGGACCTGGTTCAACTCTGAGTTCATTTGTCAATCTTCAAAACCATACAGCTTCTTGACCCAACAAATTCCCCCCTTTTATTGCAGTAAGCATTTATCATAAAGAACGAGGTTCATTAGGTTATAAATATCACAATTATTAATATAGCATATCTTTCCCCTTTTGGCATCATCGAAAAGTTTCAAACTGTTAGAATTACTAGATTTATAACAATTACTCATGGCCACTGAGGCAACTGCAAGTGCAAACATGGATTAATCATCAAAAGTAAACCAAGAATGCAGGCTATTAAAGAAAGTGATACAAAAGTAAGAGCGGAAACAAAACAATTCATTGATTAGACCATAGTTCAGTCACCAAACACACAAAGAAATAAAAATAGTCACAACCATGAGCAAAAGAAGGTAACAAAATATCCCGAACTGGGTCATAGATGGTTTAGGGACATCACTGGACACCTAAGGCTGGGAAGGGGTGGAGGTTGGGTTCTTTGCTTGGAGAAGAGAGAGCATTTGTTGAAGAATCCCCTCATTCTTCTCTTTTTCATTTGCCAGTTCAGCTTTGAGCGCATCCCGCTCAGCCTCATCCTCTATAAGGTGGGTCTTCAATCGAAGGATCTTAGCATCCTTAACCCCACCTTCATGTACAAGCGCCCTGACCTTGCTGTTTACAGGTATTTTTTTGATGAACTAGGTTCATCATCAGGAACATTCACAACATAGTCACATGTCAGAAGCGTGTTCTTCCCAAATAATCCTTGACAGTGGCCATTTATGCCTTCTTCACAAGCACTTTGAAGTGAGCCAGCACAATCGTTAGGATGAACCCATATGGGATAGCATGGGCCTTGGTTCCATTCACCACCCTGTCTAGTAACTGAATGATTAAAGAGGGCCAATTGATTGGCCGTCCACTGTCCAGGCATTCCATGAGAGTCAAATCCATGTAGTTTTCTATATGCCTCCTCTCTTGCCTGGGCAGTATGCACTTGTTGACAAACTCAAAAATTACTTTGTGCTGAGGCTTCATCTCGCTTTTGTACACAGCCCTTGGTTCCACCTCTTCATCATTTTCACTGAATCTTCTAGTGATTTGAAGTGCTGAAGGAAGACCATCCAAGCTGGGCTACCTCTACCTTGTATAATCATCGTATCCCTCAGAGGGAATCCCAAGTATCTCGCCCAGCTCCTTGGCATCAAAAGAGATATTAACCCCCTTTACCTGACTTGAGACCCTTCCGTCCTTAACCTCTGCATTTGCCATGAATTCTACAATTTCACTCCTGGCTAGCCTTCCATCGAGTTGAAGGACCATGTCCTTACAGCCCTGCACATCCAGAGTGTCCACAAGGTAGATCATGCCTGATTCTTCAAGATCCCTTAACAACCTTCCTTTTAGTATTGTACGCTTCCCAAACTTTGTCAACTTGTCTGTCTCTCCACCAGACTCCTCTGCTTCTTCACCACTCCACTCATTATCATCGTCAAACTGAACCGTCTTTGATTTGGACCTAGTTCGCCTAGAAACAGTCGAGGGTGTGGCAGACACAGATGTTGACTTGATGGAAGAAGTCTTGGCCTTCTTTGGTTTGGGTGTCGCAGTCTCAACTTCTGCAAGTTGTTCCTCTTGATGGACCAGGTCCATCTCCTCAACATCAACAACCTCTGCAGGCTCAAACACTTTTGCCTTCCCCGTAGCAGCTTTCTTTCTCTTACTCTCCCTCAGAGCTTTCTGCAACTCCTCTTCACTCTGCCTAATTGCACTCCTTGTAGTGCAACCTCTAGGAATTGAAGTGTCAGCAGAGGAAGTGGATTTTTTTTCTTGCTTGCCACTGGAGGATCAACTTTCTTGGTTTTAGGGGTTCTCTTCTTTTTGGGGTTATAACTCTCCCCTAATTTTCTCATAAGTTTTGAAAATGTTTCCTCAATGGATGAACCAGGTTCATCAGTTGCATGCTGTAGATTTTCCAACCCTTATGCAGCCTCTCTAGAATTGCTTCCCCCTAAATCCTTGGCACCTTCTTCAACAGCCACTAGGGCAGGACCACAGATTGCCAGTGGAGTGCCTTCTTCCCCTGTTCCCCTCACAGTAGTGCTTTCTCCCTCTATCTCAATTTCTTTCACAATGTTATTATTACCTCCCCTTCTTCGCCTATCAGCAATCTCCACATCCACTACGGACCCAATTAAAACAAACCTATTTTTAGAATTGACAGGCTCTGACCCAATGGTAGATTTTACCTGTTCAGAGTCAGACGAACCAGTTGCTTCCTCCTCATTGGCGGACTTGAAAGAGTCATTGTAGTTCTCAGATTCTTAGGCCTGGCTATCTTGAAGCTTTGCATTCAATTTTTGAGCAAGAGAGCCATAGGCCACAGTCTTTCTAGCTAGCATTTTCACACGCCTTCTCTTGGGTTATGGAGGAGGGCTTGGTGGTATAACAGGAGCGATTGGAGGAGACAGAGTAGGGTTGTTTTAAGGGGTGGAAGAGTGTGATTGAGACTAGGTGGAAGAATTCGATTGAGATGGGGTTTAACCAGTATCTTAAAGCGTGATACTGTAGTCAGTTCTAGTTGAGGAGGACGTAGCAGGAGGTGGTGTGGAAGACATGGTTATGATTTTGGTAAAGAGGAAGATTTCGATCAGGGGTTTGAATATAAAGTTTAACTAGTTTCGACGGTTATGCCTTTTGGAAGAAAAGAGAGTGAAGAATTAGAAAGGTGATGATGAGTTTTTAAAGACTTGGTTAATAAATGTACAACATGTGTAATATTTGGTCAAGTGGGAGTCTAATAGGCTCAGGAGTGTCAGGTGATAAGTGACGGTTATGACTCCCTTATAATCTAGGCTAATTTAATTTGATTGGACTCTTTGGAACGGGTTCAATTTGGGATAAGTACTGAAATTGTGAAAAGAGCTTATTTTGGATAGAGTCCTGCTCATGAGTAACTATAAATATTTCAATATGTGTATAGTGATGAGCACGTACCTTGTCAGTCAGATGAACCAACAACGATGAACCAGGTTCATCTTGTTAGAATCTCTTGATTTGGCCTCAATTTACAAAAATAGAAAAACATCATTAGTAACCAAGGAGTCATATTAACACATGGCAAGTGAGTATGCCTTTTTAAGGCATGAAAGTGAGCAATGATTATTCTGATTATTTACATATTTCAAAAAACCTAGCCAAAATTGTTTTTTTTTCCAATTTTTTTTCATCTTTTTTGAACTAATTCAATTAGGTGATCTTAATCATCCCTAATTCTGACCTGTTTCTCTCAAAATGCTCTCTACTTAGGGATTTAGTAAAGATGTCAACAATTTGTTTGTCAGTAGCACATAATTCAATTGAGATCATTCCTTTCTCATAGTTGTCTCTTAGCAAATGGTGTCTAACATTTATGTGCTTTGTTCTTTTATGATGAACGAGGTTCTTTGCCATACTAATAGAACTAGTGTTATCACAGAAGATAGGAATGCATCCAACCTCTATACCAAAGTCCATCAGTTGTTGCTTAATCCATAGTAGCTGAGCACAACATGAGGCTACAACCACATACTCAGCCTCAACAGTAGATAGAGCTACTGAATTATGTTTCTTAGTGGCCCATGACACAAGACATGAGCCCAAAAAGTGTGCCATACCTGAGGTGCTCTTTCTGTCTACTAAGAACCCTGCATAGTCAGCTTCAGCAAAACCCACAAGATCGAAATTACTACCTTTAGGGTACCAAGGACATAGGTCAGTGGTGCCTTTTAGATATCTTAGGATTCTCTTCAATGCAGTTAAATGGGACTCCTTGGGATTAGTTTGAAATCTTGCACAAAGTCGTACGCTGAAAACAATGCCAGGTCTACTGCCAGTAAGGTATAATAAAGACCCAATCATCCCTCTATACAACTTTTGATCAACAGATGAACCAGGTTCATGTGCATCTTGTTTTGTGGTCGTTGCAATGGGAGTGTCAATTTCTTTGAGTCTTCCATTTTAAATCTTTTGAGCAACTCTTTCACATATTTTTGCTGATGGATCATAGTACCATTTGAACTTTGTTTAATTTGTAAGCCTAAACAAATTAGGCTCACCCATCATGCTCATTACAAATTCACTCCCCATTAGTATAGCGAATTCCTTACTTAGTTTTTCAGAAGTTGCTCCAAATATTATGTCATCTACATATATTTGTACTACCAAGAGATCCTTACCTTTTTCCTTCAAGAACAAGGTGCTGTCAATTTTACCTCTTTTGAAGTCATGTTCCAACATGAATTTTGATAGTCGTTCATACCATGCTCTTGGTGCTTGCTTGATTCCATACAAAAACTTGTCAAGTTTGTACACATGGTCAGGAGTCTCCTTGCTTTCAAATCCCGGAGGTTGCTTGACAAATACTTCCTCTTTTAGGTAGCCATTCAGAAAAGCACTCTTGACATCCATTTGGTGGAGGCTGAATTCTATGTAGGCAACAAATGCTATGAGGAGCCTGATTGCCTCTAGCCTTTCCACAGGAGCAAAAGTTTCATCATAGTCTATGCCCTCTTCTTGACTATATCATTGGACCACCAATCTAGCCTTGTTTCTTGCAACTGTTCCATCTTCATCGAGTTTGTTTCTGAAGACCCACTTTGTGCCAATCACTGATCTATATAGAGGTCTGGGCACCAGATGCCAAACTTGACTTCTTTCAAATTGATTGAGTTCCTATTGCATGGAATTTAGCCAGTCTGCATCTTGTAAGGCTTCAACAACATTTTTGGGTTCGATCAAGGATATGAAGGCATCAAAAGCACACAGATTTTTCAGAGAGGATCTGGTTTGATTCTAGATGCTAGATCAGTTATGATGTTCTCAATAGGGTGAGAACTCTGGTATTTGTGTGGTTTTAAAACCAATTTCTCACAACTTGATGATCCTACAATGCCTTGTTACTGTGGAACAGGATCAGGGACAGGTTCCAATAAGGTTTGCTGTTGATTTCCCCATGTCAGGTTGCTCAGGGTAGATGGACCTATTCCATCACCTGTTCCTTCTTCCATAGTTGCTCCAGTTTGGTAGGAGTTTTTGACCAGCCCAATTTCCTCATCTTCCTGTTCCTGTCTCTCATAAAGAATGTTAGTTTCATCAAAAACAACATGCACACTTTCTTCTACACACATAGTTCTTTTGTTATAAACCTTATAAGCCTTACTATGTGAGGAATATTCCAAGAATACTCCCTCATCACTTCTGGGATCAAACTTACCTAGGGAGTCCTTGCCATTGTTGTGCACAAAGCACTTACATCCAAAAGCCCTAAGATGGGATATATTGGGTTTTCTCCCTTTAAGTAACTCATATGGAGTCTTCTCTACAAGTGGTCTAGTCATGCACCTATTTATGATGTAGCATGTTTTTATTGCTTCTGCCCAGAAGTTATGAGGCAGTTTACTAGAAAGAAGTATGGTTCTAGCCATATCTTCAAGAGTTCTGTTTTTTCTTTCAACAACTCCATTTTGTTGTGGATTTCTAGGGGCAGAAAAGTTATGTTTTATGCCATGTTCATCACAAAATTCAGCAAACTTTGCATTTTCAAATTCAGTGCCATGATCAGACCTTATTGATTTAAGTTGATTTCCTAACTGTTTATGTGTTCTTCTAACAAAGGAAGTAAACATATCAAATGCTCCATCTTTAGATGTTAGAAATAATGTCCAGGTAAATTTAGAGTAGTCATCAACAAGCACCATTACATATTTCTTACCACCTCTGCTCAATGTTCTCATAGGACCGCATAGATCCATATGAACCAGTTCCAACATCCTGGTGGTACTTATCATTTTCTTGCTTTTGAAAGAGGATCTTACCTGCTTCCCCCTTGCACACGCCTCACAAACTTTGTATTCCTTGAGCTTAATGTTAGGGAGACCTATCACTAGGTCCTTTGATAATAGTTTGTTAAGTTGATTTAGACTTGCATGTCCAAGTCTTTTGTGCCAAAGGAGGGGATCACTGTCCAACACACTTAAATAAGTTAATTCGTTTTCTGATAGTGTGGACATGTCTATGATGTACATATTATTCACTCTTTTTCCCTTTCCAACCCCAATAATTTCATCTTTCTTCTCATTTCCAAAGGAGACATTCCCTCTGAGTTTTTCAAGTGAAAGGAACTGTTCCTTGTTCCCTATCATGTGTTTTGAGCAGCCACTATCCAAGTACCATATTTGACTGCTTCCTCTCACTTGAACCTACAAAAGAAAATCATGGGTTAGTCTTAGATACCCAAACTAGTTTGGTTCCTTTTCTATGAGAAAAAGGATGAATTAAGCTTTTTCTGGCCCAATTTGGCAGCCAATTTTTCTTTCGAACAAAACTTTCATTCTTTTAACTGGCCTGCCTTTTTGCATTACATTCAGTTTTATAGTGACCAGTCTTACCACATTGGGTGCATATTTTGTTCTCAGGAAGTGTGAGGTACTTACTTTTGGTATCCCATTTAGGCAGTTGACTCCCAAAGTCAAGTCCTCTTTTATTTCTACTGTTATTTTCTTGAAGCCATGTTAAGGCATCAGAAGATTTATTCCATTTGCATGTTCGATCCAATTCATGTTTGACCTTTCCAAGTTCGTCTTTTAGCACTCTTATCTGCTCATCTTTATTGTATAACTTATCCTTTACTTTGCCTATATTTTCTTCTAACATGAGTTGAGAGTTGTCAGTTGTCTTCTTACTAGTTCCTAGTTTCAGTTTTAAATTTTTAGATTTTAACTCTAGGATCTTAGTTTCAAGTGGATGAACCTGGTTCTTCAAGACAGTGTTTTAATCTACAGATTCTCTTACTCTGAGTTCCAGGTTCTTACACTTTGCTTTTAACATTACACACTCCTTAGACAACTGTTCTTTTTCTTTATTTATTTCTTCAGAATCGTCCATGAAGTCAAGTAACAATTCAGAGAATTTTTCTTTAGATAGGAACTTAATCTTGTTTTTGAGATGAGATATACTTACCTCTGGTTCTTCACATGATTCCTCATTTGATTCACCAATTGCCATAAGCGCTTGTTCCTCTCCATCTTCATCTTCTGATTCTTCGTCTGAGCTTTCTCCCCAAATAGCAACCGTAGCTTTCGTTGTGTTTTTCTTTGGATGAACCGGTTCCTTCGCTCATATCTTTCCCTTTTCCATTCCACTTCCCACTGAGGACAGTTCTTGATGTGATGATCAGGTTTTCCACATTTGTAGCATCCCTCGTTGGTGGACTTTTCTGGAGCCTTTGCCTTGTTGTAGTTTCCACCTCTTGAGATGCTCTTTTTTCTAATGAGAAAGTTTATGAATTCCTTGGTGATCATGTCCATCTCATCTTCTTCCAGATCTGCTCCCTCGGTGATTCTCAATGCCAGACTTCTTTCCTTCTTGAGAGCATCCATCTTCATTGTCTGCCTTCTAAGTTTGTAAGTAGTGAGATTTCCAATTAGCTCATCCAACCTGAGAGTTGCCATGTTCTTGGATTCTTGAATAGTAGTGATCTTACTTTCCCAAGAGATTGGCAAAACCCTTGTCAAAATTTTCTCAACCCTGTCTTCTTCAATAATCACCCTTCCAAGAGATGGTCAGTGTAGTGAACCTTGTATACATATCTTGGATGGTCTCTCTTTCCTTCATGGTGAAGTTTTCATATTGAGAATATAGTAGAGTTCCTCTTGACCTCTTTACTTGAGGTGTTCATTCATGAGTCACTTGCAACGTATCCCAAATTTCTTTGGCTGTGGTGCAGCTTTGAATTCTACTATACTCGTCTGGACCAAGTCCATACACTAGCCACTTCTTGGCCTTAACATTCTTCTCCCATTTTCTTAAGTCTTCAGTAGTGCAATCAGCTCTTGTCTCTGGCACGTCTACTTCTTCAGCAGTCTTTTTCATGGTAGCCAAATGACCATCAGTGACTATATCCCATAATTCATAGTCTTCTCCAATTAAGTGATCCTTCATCCTGTTCTTCCACCAGGAGTAGTACATGCCGTTGAAGAGTGGTGGCCTAGAATTTGATTGTCCTTCCCAGTTCCTAGGTGGTGCACTCATCTTGATTTTTTCTTCAAGGATAACCTGCTCTGATACAAATTGAATTTCTAAACGTCAATACCACACAAGGGGGGGGGGGGGTGATTTGTGTGGTGTCAATTTTCGCGTTCACTAGCTATAGAAGGACTAGGTTCTTCTGTGTGTTCCAACTCCTACAGTTAGCGGAATAATAATTGCATAAATAAAAGAACATAGCAATTTTACGTGGACAATACCTAGCTCAAAAGGTGAAAAAACCACGACCTACTTCCCAGTAGGATTTTCCAAAACTCTTCACTAAGTCAATGAGCCAAACAACATTTACAAAATAAGCTCTTTTGTTAACCTAAGGACTAACTCTAATCCCCTTGTGGCAAACTAGCCTCTAGCTATTCGCGACAAGCTTCAAGTTAACTCTAACTTGAATACTCAGTACCTATTAATTGCTTCTAGATAAAGCTGAAAGATACAATTTGTAAACACCTACTACAAATAAACTAGACTAAAAGGTAACAGATGGAACTGGTTCTTCTAGCTGGTTCAAGTAGCTTCTGAGTCGCACATGAATTCTCACACGAACTGCTTGCAAAATTGCTTTGGTAAATTTTCTCTCAATTCTTGTTTTGCTTCTATGTTTGTGCGCACCTGTTCAGTAAGAACACTTGACAATATATAGGATCAGTAGTCAAGGAGATATGCTAGAGTTCTGATGCAACTCTTCCTTGGTGGAAGATTTCTAGTTGATCTCAACTCCCTAGATCCTCTTCTATCTTGATTCTGTCCTTACTGAATAAGGATTCCATCCCCCTATCAATTTGCAACCTTTTCGATTAGGAGATATCTCTTCAGATCACTAATTGAGTTTATCTCCTGTGTGTGATCTCCTCACGTGCCACTAAATTTGTGTGTCAATGTCTCCGGTGATGGACCTGGTTCAACTTTGAGTTCATTTGTCAATCTTCAAAACCATTTAGCTTCTTGACCTAACAATCATGTCCTTAAGGACAAGCAGATGGTGGTCATCATGCTGACGCCCCCTGATACGATCATAAAGAGAAGATCGAGAGAACACACACGCCAACACTCGACTCGGCTCGAAAATATCCAATCTAACAAACTGGTTGGCTAAGGCCTGAACATCCAACGCCAATGGCCTCTCTGTTGCCGGTAGATATGCTAAGCTCCCCAAACTCTCTGCCCGGTGATTCAAGGCATCGGCCACCACATTTGCCTTCCCAGGATGTTACAAAATGGTGATATCATATTCCTTGAGCAGCTCGAACCACCTCCATTGACGCAAGTTAAGATCCTTCTATTTGAAACAGATGCTTCAAACTCCGGAGATCGATGTAGATCTCACAAGGAACACTGTACAAATAGTGCCGCCAATCTTCAAGGCATGAACAATAGCTGCTAACTCAAGGTCGTGGACATGATAGTTCTTTTCATGCACTTTCAGCTGTCTGGACGCGTAGGCAATCACCCTACCGTTCTGCATCAACATCACACCGAGACCAATCTGCGGTGCATCACAATATACAGTATAAACCCCGAACCTGTAGGCAACACCAATACTAGGGATATAGCCAAAGATGTCTTGAGCTTCTGAAAGCTCTTTCTACACTCCTCTATCCACCTGAATGGAGCACCCTTATAGGTTGTCCTGTTCATTGGTGCTTCAATAGATGAGAAAATCTCTAGAAATTGACGGTAATACCCCGCCAAACAAAGAAAACTCAAGATATTCGTAGCTGAGGACCAACTCTACACTACTTCAACCTTCTCCGAATACACCTTGATCCCATCACTCTACAACACATGACCCAAGAATGCCACTGAGTCTAGCCAAAACTCACACTTTGAAAAGTTTGCATATAACTTCCTTTCTCTCAAGGTCCGAAGCACAGTCCTCAGGTGTTGCTCATGATCCTCGTGAGTCCGGGAGTACACTAGAATGACATCAATAAACACAATGATGAATGAGTCAAGATAGGGCCGGAACACACTATGCATCAAGTGAATAAAATATGTTGGGGCGTTGGTCAGCCCAAATGACATCACAAGGAACTCTTAGTGACCATACCGAGTCCTGAAAACAGTCTTCGGGATATTTGGCTCTCGAATCTTCAACTGATGATAGTGTGAACGCAAGTTAATCTTGGAAAACACTCTAGCACCCGATCATCAATACGAGGCAAGGGATACATGTTCTTCACTGTAATTTTGTTCAACTAGTGATAATCAATGCACATACACATAGAACCATCCCTTTTCTTCACTAACAAGACTAGAGCACCCCAAGGTGACACACTAGGTCGAATGAAGCCCTTATCAAGCAAATCTTGTAACTGCTCCTACAACTCCTTCAACTCCGCAGGAGCTATACGATATGGAGGTATAAAGATGGGATGATTTCCTGACAACAAATCAATACCGGATTCAATATCTCTGTCGGGCGGCATGCCCGGAAGATCAACTGGAAATAAATCTGGAAAATCCCTCACTACTGGAACTGACTCAACTGTAAGGGTTTCAATACTGACATCTCTCACATAAGCTAGATACTTGTCACACCCCTTCTCAACCATTCGTTGAGCTTTAATAAATGAAATAACTCTGTTGCGAGTATACTCTAAGGTACCTCTCGACTCTAATCGCAGTAATCCTGGCATAGCCAGCGTCACGGTCTTGGCATGACAATCAAGAATAGCACAATGAGGCGACAACCAGCCTATTCCCAAAATAATATCAAAGTCTACCATACTAAGCAATAATAAGTCGGCTCTAGTCTCAAAACCACTAAGAACAACCAAACACGACTGATACACACAGTCAACAACAATAGAACCTCCCACAGTATTAGACACATAAACAAGAGAACTCAAAGAGTCACAGGCTATGCCCAAATACGGAGCGAAATAAGAGGACACATAGGAATAAGTGGAGCCTAGATTAAATAAAACTGGTGCATCTTTATGACAGATCAGAACAATACCTATAATGATAGAGTCCAAAGCAACTGCCTCTGCACGAGCAGGAAGAGCATAATATCTGGCCTGGCCTCCCCCTCTAGGGAGACCTCTACCTCCTCGACCTCCACCTTGAGCTAGCTGAGCAGGTGGGGCATTAGTTGGTGTTGTAATCATTCCTGAGGACTCGGTGGAGCACGCGGTACTTGAGAAGTTTGTGGAGGTGCTCCCCTCCTAAGTCTGGTGCAATCCCTCACCATATGGAAAGTGTCGCCACACTCAAAACGAGCTCTCGAAGGGCATGGCTGCTGTGACTGGCTTGGGCTAGGTCTACTGGACTGACCACTAAAAGCACCCCATGTAGGAGGTACACTAGATACTAGCGATGCACAAAAAGGCTCTTGAGGACTAGAAGGGGCCATAATATCACTTGCGGCTGGAAGTGCCGAATGAACGGGGCGACTCACATAGCCCCTACCATGACGAATTGCAGCCAGGGCACGAGTACCATTATAAGTTCCAGACTCTCGAGACCTCTTGGCCTCCCTTTCCTCTCTCTCTCTCCCGAGCAAGCATACCCTTAAATCTCTTTGCAATACTCACAACCTACTGATACGAAATATCAATCTCCAACTCCTGGGCCATGCTAAGCCTAATAATTGGGTGGAGTCCCTCAATAAACCGATGGACCCTCTCTCGAACAGTAGCAACCAAGGATGGTGCATGTCGGGCCAAATCACTAAAGCGAACTGCATACTCTAACACAGTCATAGAACCTTAGCGCAACTAATCAAACTCTGTGCGCCATGCGTCTCTAAGACTCTAGAAAACACACTCCCTCAAGAACATGTTCGAGAGCTGAGTCCATGTAAGTTATGTTGCCTCAGCCGGACTACCAAACTCATAAGCAAGCCACCACTGATAGGTTGCTCCTCTAAGCTGGAATGTAGTAAAAGAACCCCCACTCGACTCTGCTACACCCATAGTGTTCATACCCAATTTTTCCCTCTAATATCTTTCAAAATGCATATATACCTCCAAAATCATGCATTAGCATCAATTGATCTTTTTTCACAATTTCCACATTTTTAGGAATTTTTAATTAATTTATCCCAATATTTTATTTATATAAATAATTACAAATTGCATCACAAATGACTTCATAACAATTTCATAGCTTAATATTGCTATTTACATTTATATTAAGCTTAAAGTTTTTCACAAATAACCATATTCACATTTTTGACTTTGCAATTATGGCCCATGCATGCATTATTACATTATTTTACCAGAAAATAGCTTGTTGTATTTTTAAAATATTGAGTAATTATTTTAAAACATTTCTATGCATGAAAATTATTTTATATAATCTGTTAATAATTTTTATAAATTATTTTTTATCAATTATTTGGGTATATAACAAATAGCTCTTTTTATTTCAGACTTAACCCTTTTAATACCAGCCCAAACCCCTTTAATATTAACCCAAAAAACCAGCCCAAACCCCTTAGGCCCAATCTGTATACACCGACCCAATAACCCCGTTTAATCGTGGCCGTTGATCGTTTTGATCAACGATCCATGATTAAACTTACCTTATTAATCCCTAATGAACCCTAACCCCTCCCATTCCTTTCAGACCGCTGTCACCCGCTTCCCTCACCCCTCCAATTCTATCTCAACTCACCCTAACCCTAATCATCGTCACCGGCGAGAACCTCCCTTCTATGGTGTTTCCGTGCACTCTCCGACCACCACTGGTCTCCTACACTCACTGGCTCTTTGATTTCATGAGTCCTTAGAATAATCTCAGGGAGATTCAACCTTGTTCTTGCCTAAAAGTTGTTTACTGGCCTGTCTCCGGCCACTTTCGTTTGTGAGTATGGATTTTCTCTTGCTTTAGTATGAATCCATGGGTTTTTGAGGGATTCTCTTCATCTCTGTTATTTTCTGAAAACCCTAGTTTCACTATTGTTTGATTTTTCTCAGATCTATAATTCGAGTATTATTAGGTGTTTTTCCTTAAAGATCTCTTGTTTTAATAAACTATTCCGATTTTAGTCACTCTTTTTAAAACTAAGGTTCATCCCAGACTTTTCTTCAAAGATGTTTCTATCTTCTCAGTGTTTAATTAATTTTTTCTTCATTATCTTGACTAATTTTTGCATGTATGCTCAAACCCTAGACAATTTTGTATGATATAGTTATTTCTTCAATTTTGTTTCAATATTTTTGTTATTTCTATGATGCCAGTCGTATTAATTTATTCCACTTTTGGACTGAAATGTTTCCCTGTTAAATCTAGTATTCTTTGGGATTTTTCCCCTAATTAATCTCTATTAATGATTCGAACCAGGTTTTCTTGTTAAACCCGGTATTTCTGTGAGGTTTTACTTAATTTATTTCTGTTTAGGGAATCTGAATAGTCCTTTCCTATAAAATCAGTATTCTTTGAAGATTTTACTGATCGATTCCTGTTAACTGTCTGGTTAAAATCAGTGTGTGTAGAAATTTTTACTTATTTCTTTATTTGTGAGCTTAATTGACTATACTTGCCTTAATTAGTTATCAGTATGGTTTTGGGATTTCTACTGACTCTTTATATGGCATGATATAAATTCTTTGCCTTAATTGAACCCCCTGTTGTGACCGCTAACTGATTACCCCTAATTAAGGGTCTATTTCGTACTCCCCTAGGGGAATTGATTCTGTGACTGATTAGTTGCTCCTAATTGATTGAACAGTGATCCTTTTACCTTATTTTGATTCACCCCTTAAGTGCTATATATACATTCTTCTTCTTCCTCTCAAAGACACGAACACTAGTTCATAACCCACACACACAAAAACTTTCTCTCATCTCTCTTTCTGCTACTTGTGCTCGTTGCTTGTCTAGCCGGCTGAAAGCCAGGGCTAGACTGTGGAATTCTACCTACTTTACTTTCTGTTTTGCTCCCTTAACTGGTATGTTTCTGCTCCCAATACCATTCCTTTTAATATGAAGTTTAAATCTATGTGTTCCTTGTTGTTTCACTTCTATTAAGGCTATGTCTTTATGTACTAGTATAACTATTGCATATTAATTCTTTGTCCTTTCTTGCTTACTGTTTTGATAAGCATGTTTAAGTTCACTCTCCCATGTTTATTTCCTTAATCATCATGTTATTCAATTTAGGTTCCTAGTCCTTCATGTTTACTGCCTTGAACCAATATGTCTACTTTTTTTAATGTTTAAATCTCTTTTATCCACTAACTTCCATTGGCATGGCTAATTATTTGTAATTAGACCCCTGTCCTCTGCATGACTATTCCTACACTTATCCCTTGTCTGTGCTTCACTACTTTAGCATCAAGTATGACTTCCTGTTAAAACTCTAAATAAGTAGCCTATGCTCTAATGAATGCTATGAATTTGTTTGTTGAGTATCTCTCAACCTTTGTCTGCTCCCTGTATTTGTTGCTCAATGTACTCTTACTTTCTCTTGTTTTGTGTTTCTGATTCTTGCATTCCCAACCCCTGATCCCTATCTGCAAAGTTGCTTGGCCTCACTTAGAGTTAATTAACAAATTTAGTTGAATCTGGGCACTTCTAAGCTTTGTGACTATACTGTTGTTTATTGAACCCTTTTTCTCAAGAATGTTTTTAAAAAGTTTTCACTCCTAGTATGTTTTCCCAAACTGTTTTTACTCATGAAATACTTTTTCACTCCTAAATGTTTTACTCCTATGTTGTTTTTCCGAAATTATTCCAACTATGTGAAGCACTCTCACTCCTACTCTTAGACTACTTAAGGTTCTGCCCCTCAAGTGTGTGTACTACCTAGGAATCCATGAGATTCCTCCAAACTCTGGCACACTAGGGCTGGCCCTTCCACACTGCACATAACCACTTATCTATTTGAAATGATCTTGGTGTGAGAATTTCCCGGGGTCCCTAAGGCCCTTGGGAACTTTGACGCACCAGGATACCCCTATTGGACACTATGAGACTATGGCATCTTGGACTGTTGAAGGCCTGGTATTTCCAGGTTCACTTTGGGCCTATTCAGGCTCCCTATAGTATAGCTTTGTTCATTTTGTAATTCATTTGCTACAAGGTCTGTAATAAAAATTCTTGTAAACAAATATTGGGGAAATTAGTAAAAAAGGGAGGGATTCTTATATAAGTTTTGTGGGAAACAGGGTAAAAATCATGCCCTTAGGTTTATTATGACTATTTGCTTGCATTAGAAATCATGCCTTAGGATTATTATGATTATTTGCTTGCATTAGAAACCATGTCTTTAGGATCGTTTGGCATACTAGAAAATATGTTATAGGCGCATTATGTCATTTGTTACGAAATTCTGCCTCTGCATAACCATGTCCACATAGAAATTCTGTGTCTAAAGCTACTACAGTTACTGCCTAATAAAGTGTTCATTCTTTATGTGCATTATAAACCATGATTTAGGACTTCTATTGCATTTGCTTTAAAACCACGCCTACATCATATAAATCAGTAATTATCCTGTCTATAAGAGTGTTTAAAAGCAATCCCAATACCTAGATATCATGTTATGGGGATAAATGTAAATAAAATCAGTTTCGTAATGTTCAACACCTTGACAAGCATGCCCATAGGACATAATAAATTCAAATTGTTTATAGGGCATCTCAGATCCACACGTAGGCAAGCCTTAAGGTAATTAAAAACTTAAAAACTGTAAAACTATGCTTTGCTTGATTTATTTGTGAACTGCCCAGATTCAATATGTCCTAAAACCAGTAGGCAAACTGATTAGGTCTCCCATTACCTCGCTTTAACATAATGTTACATTCTGTTTATTATACTCACCTAGATATCCTGCTCTAGGACCATTCCGAGACATCTGAAATCTTGTTGTTTGAGACGTGCTAGTTGTCTGTTTATTTGTGGAGGTAAATAGAGCCCCTTAGTTGTTCTTTAACTTGACAGTCCTATTTGTTCTTTATTGTCTCTTAGATTTTCTCCTTTAAACACCTTAGGAGAGTCAAGAACTGCCTAAATTAAGGGTCCTAAACACCATCAGGGCCATAAGGAAGGTACAAGTAATGCACACATAGAGCTCGTTCAATTAGAATCGCTTATATAACCGCTAAGAGGGGGTAATTGGGTAGTAAGGGATAGGATGACCTGTGCGCTAATGCAACGTGTAACCCCTCTAGTTGAGGAAGGTTTATCGGGTATTGTACAGATGTGATCCTATAGGCAAATAAACCTAGGACTTTCCCCTTATCTTATTTTATATACATAAGTGTGATTAGACTGATTCATTTGCTTAATGACTAATTCTCAAAATAAGTTTGGCCGGGACCCACCATTGTAGACCTCGAGGGGTGCCTAACACCTCCCCTCAAGGTAATTTCAATCCCTTACCCAATCTCTGGTAATGTAAATCGGTTTCATGAATTATTTGCTAATAGGTTCCCTAACGCACCTTAAATCTGTTAGGTGGAGACTCTTCAACTTCTATATCCCTTTCCCAAAAGGAAATGAGTTGTCCTAGTGAATGTCAAAACCCTGACTTCCGCTGCAAAGAGGAAAAAAGGGGGGCACGACAGCATGGGGACTCTACTGGGGATTCTAGGCTTTTACCATAACAAATTTGCTTTGTGAATTAGTCTAAACATGCTTTACTCTACTAATACATGTGCACCCTTTCCCTTTCTCTTTATGTGGACCTAACTACTTATTATCAAATATTTATTTCCCCAATGCGAAACTGACTTGTTTCTTTATTTTCCCTCTTAACATCTTTCAATCATAAATACTGTATTTATTGCTTTTCTAATGTGAAAATACGTGACAACATGCTATTTACTGCTGCATAAATCATGTTCAACATCATATTCCACTTGTGCGTAATCAATCATATAGCAACGCTTGATGAGTGGTTGCGCTCTTCCAATATATACCCATTAAATTCGGAAAGGCGTATTTTCTGTAAAACTAGTCGATCAGTGATAAATCGACGGTTCTGTGCCTTTCCCCCTCAAGTTGTCCGCTTGAGGGTACCATTCTAGACCGCCATAGTAACCTTACTCTTATTATAATTATGCATGCATCATGGTCAAACCTAGCCGGGTTAATATGTTGTCCGCATAATAACCCTTTAAATCGAGCCTACCCAAAGTCCACCGGGGTTTCCATAATCCCAACGGACACAACCATGTTCTGTGCATTAATTTGGAGAACTAAATTCCAACATGCTAATCATAAATGTATAAATAGCCGAATCAGGTGGGGGAAAAGGGCCTAACCTTCCTTTTTTTGCAGAAAATAAGGCACGAGGTCCCCAGATTCGGCATGGTCAGCAACATACCACCACTGCTACTTGACTGGTTGGAGGATCTTTCTCAAGTGACAAGAAACATGTGAAAAAATACTTTGGAAATTTTCCTTCCCTACTAGACATTCAGCCGAACAACATGCTGATCGAAGCTGCAACTCTATTCTGGGACAGTGAGAGGTCCGTGTTTCATTTTGGGGATATAGAAATGACACCGCTCCTTGAAGAAATCGAGGGATTTGCTGGACTGCCTTGGGAGAGCCCTGGGCTATTGGTACCGGAGAACCACACTGGTAAGGGGATCCTAAAAATGATGGGTTTAAATAAGAATGTTGACTTGGAGTGCTTGAAGAAGTCCTATATACCCTTCGATTATCTGTATGAGAGATACAGTCATAGCAAGTCTTACCATATGTTCCATGATGAGTTTTCTATCACTTCTCTAGGTCACATCCATCACATAGTTTTTGTATTCATTGTATGCTTCTTGGGTTTGATAGTGTTCCCAATGAAAAGGGAAAGAATCCACACTAGACTGGCCATGGTCGCCAAGACTGTAATGGAGGAAATTGAGGGACAAACATACACTATGGTCCCTATGATCATAGCCGACATCTACCGGGCTCTAGACTGCTGCCAAAAAGGGTTTAAGCATTTCGTGGGTTGTAATCTGCTGCTACAACTGTGGTTACTGGAGCATCTTCAGAAGTGTCAGTATCGCCAGGAATTTTTGCGAAGGGATTGGAACAATCATATTGCCTTCCATCACCCTAAGCAGATGAGTTACATTCCGGACAGGTTTGCTCAACCAAAAAGTGCCAAGGAATGGGTAGAGTTCTTCGACAATCTGACCAAAGATCAAGTACAGTGGATGTTTGAATGGTTCCCAATTGAGGAGTTCATCATCAGGTCTAGGGACGCTCCTCACTTAGTGTTGATTGGGTTAAGAGGGATATACCCTTATGTTCCCATCCGGGTTATGAGGCAAGCATGCAGGAAGCAGGTCATACCACAGGTTGCAAAGATGGGCCATTTCAGATCAGACTTTCAAGACGATGACATCCCTTACAGGTGCCAAGCTCAGCATATGTGGCACTGCAAGCTCATTGTGGAAAAGAACACCATTGATCCAGACAGGTATCACGTAGGGTGTGCACCCTTTTACCCGACATGGTTAAAGGATAACTTAGATGGGACGGTGAAGCTAGGAACCGGTCGGGGAAATAGGATCATAGATGAAGATGCCGATGCCCAAGTCAAGTACAACAGACTACGCAAGAGGGTTCATGATTCCGAGACTAAACGTCGGGAGATACACGAGACAAATATGAGGCTGATCATAGAATGGAAGGAAATGGTTGTCACCTCCAATAGAAGGTTAAATATCTGGAGCGAGGTTTGGTGGAGCTGGAAGGCAAAATAATAAAGAGGATCGACGACTGTCAGAATGCTGAAGGGAGCGAGGGAGGACATCTGGTACCTACTGCTAGGTTTGCGCGAGCTGGGGAACCTGGTTGATGGAGTTAGAAAGATCGAGTCGGGGAAAGGTCCTTCTGAGACCAAGTAGGCTAGATTTATTTGCTTTCCTAAATGTAATAAGGCCAAGTGCCAATAGTGACTTATCTTTATTATCTTAGTGTCGTTTTGGGATTCATCTATTTTTATATTAATGAAATGAGGCATTTATTGGAATCTAAGTTCTCCAAATCAACTTGTCGCTAAGCCTACCTCTAGCACAACGAGGCTCCCAAATTAGGACGCGAATTTACACTTCTCCAATGTGTGTTCAAATACTGCAAATATTCTTCTTAGGACTCTCACTGACTTGGCTACCTTTTGTTTTTCTTTCTTTCTTTTTGATTATTCCCATTCCCCAAAGGTTGGTTCGTGCATACTGGCATCATCAGCTTATCATACAAGATCCAGGGGCCCTCCACCTTATCCTCCTCCTAGTCCACCAAAAGGCAAAGGAAAAGAAAATATGGAAGATTTGAACAACACCAGAAAAGAAAACACTACACATGTTGAACATGCAAAAGCTTCTGATGGTCGGGGTACTCAAGCCCCAAATGATTCAGTTTCACGGCTCGAACAGAAAATACTGGAACTCCAGGGTGAGCTCGAGCATGTCCGGAATGTAGCAAACCTATCCTTCTCACTCAGTGTCCCAGACATCAGTCATCCAAACACCCAGAACCCCACACCACCTCAAAACACACCCAACAAGCAATCACAAAATCCTCCTGCACCTCACCATTGAACAACCCCACCACAAAATCAAACTATCCCACCACAGTACCATCAAAACACCTACCCTACCCCACAAAATACTCCACATATCATTCCCGAATCCTAGAACTCCACCAATGATCACCACTATACCCAAACTCCCGGTCACCAAAATAACCCTATTTATGTGGAGACCCTACCTCACTCCACTCAACCCATATTCTATGCACCAGAATCTGCTGAGAAGGACATGCTCATTAAGAACTTGGCCGAGGAGCTCAAGAAGTTGACCAGTTGGGTTCAAGGCGTAGAAGGATGAAAATGGTTAGAAGGTCTGAACTATGAAGACCTATGCATACAATCGGATGTAGAACTACCGGAGGTAACAAACCTCCCAAGATCGAGATGTTTGACGGGACATGTGATCCCAGAGTTCATCTAAGGACCTATTGTGACAAGCTTGTTGGGTTCGGAAAGGATGAAGCTTTTTATGAGGAGTCTTATGGGAGATGCCTTGTCCTGGTACATTATCCAGGATCTTAAGAATTGGTCCAACTGGGTAAGTATGGCTTCTCATTTCATGGACAGATTCAGGTTCAACATAGAGAATGCACCAGATGTCTTCTACATTCAGAACCTTAAGAAGAAGCCTACTGAGACCTTCCGCGAGTATGCTACTCATTGGTAGTCAGAGCAGGCAAAGTCAGGCCTGCATTGGACGAGGAATAGATGAACAAGTTCTTCGTTAGAGCACAGGATCCACAGTACTATGAAAGGTTGATGATTATTGAAAACCATAAGTTCTCCGATATCATCAAACTCGGTGAAAGGATCGAAGAAGGCATCAAAAGCGTGACGGTAACAAACTTTGATGCATTGAAGGCCACTAATAAAGCATTGCAGTTAGGGGGTATATAGAAGAAGAAGGATGTGGGAGCAGTAATGGTCGCCCAAGGACCCAAAACGTCACTTGTATATCAAATCTCCCCACTTACATACCAAGAACCTCCACCCACATATCAACCCTCACCTCCCAGAAATTCCCAACCAGCCACTGCTTATCACATATATAATTCCCAAGCATCTTAATTCCAGTCACCTCCAACTCGTCCAAACTACCAAAGACCCCAACCTAACTTTGACCGCAGACCACCAAAATAATACACTACCATTATTGAACCCATCGACCAGCTGTATGAAAGGTTAAAGGCTACTGGTTACGTCACTCACATCCCTGCTGTGGCCATGGATAACTCATCCCAATGGGTCAACCCAAATAAGACTTGTGCATATCATTCTGGCATGAAAGGGCACACCATTGACGAATGTTGAGCACTAAAGGATAAGATCCAAACCTTCATTGATAACAAGGTCATCCGGGCAAAGGAGGCTACGCCTAACATCCCCAACACCCCCCTCCCAGATCATAGGGGTGAAGGTATCAACGTGATAGGATCAGATGAGGAATGGGATCCAGAGGGATCGATAGGACTTATCAAAGACGGTGACGATCCCAAGAAACTTGCAGTCACACTCAACCCCATCATAGTGCAGATACAATCTCCAGTGGAGGTTGAGGTAATTGCATTAGTCCCATTTGAAGTTGAGGTAGAACCGCCTGCAGCTGCGCCTGTTCCACTCGAGGTGGAAGTAGCAGCACCATTTACAGTGACATTATCAACCACACCGCCTTTCAACACCAAGGATGTACCCTGGGATTATGTGGCTGAAGCTAGAAGAAAAGGAAAGATCAAAATGGAAGAATTTGGTGTTGCGTAAGGGATGACTAGGAGTGGAAGAGTCTATACACCGGAGCATTTGGGAGAATCCAGCAAGCAGGCCTCTAACAGATCGCCCGTTATTGAAACAGGCGCAGATAACCTCTGGAGGAAAGTGCAAGCAAGGGAGTATTTAGTCATCGATCATATGAACAAGACCCCTGCTCAGATATCTATCTTGTCGCTGCTACAGAATTCAGAAGTACACAAGAATGCTCTCTTAAAGGTGTTGAGTGAAGCATACGTACCTAACAACATCACCGGCGGAGAAATGGCTAATATGGTGGGCAGGTGTTGGAAAGTCACAAAATCACTTTCCACGAGGACGAGTTGCGACCTGAGGGTTTGAATCACAACAGGGCACTGCATATCACAGTGCAATGTGAAGATAATTTTATTGTTAGGGTTCTGATCGACGGGGGATCCAGGCTCAATATTTTCTCATTGACAACACTGAAGAGGTTGGGTAAAGTTCTGTATGAGATCCGAGAGGGGACTATTAATGTGAAGGCATTTGACGGGTCTCAGAGAGCTACCATCGGGGAAATTAATCTCTGTCTGCAGATGGGGCCTACGTGGTTTGATGTCGAGTTTCATGTGCTGGACATATCTGCATCATACAATCTGTTGTTGGGACGACCATGGATACATGCTGCTAGGGCTGTAGCGTCAACCTTGCACCAGGCAATAAAGTTCGAATGGAAGAAGTGATTATCAATGGAGATGGGTGTGAGCACCTAATGTTTGCCCCACATGGGAATAATTCCTAACAATAGACCAAAAAATAATTCTAATAAATTTTAGGAGTTTTTCTTTATTTAGTTGCATTTGATGTAGGTTTAATATTTTAAAATTATAGAAAAATCATAAAAATTGTCACATTTTTCATTGCATGTCATCTTAGTTTAATTTGAATATGTTGAGAAGGACATGCTCATTAAGAACTTGGCCGAGGAGCTCAAGAAGTTGACCAGTCGAGTTCAAGGTGTAGAAGGATGCAAATGGTTAAAAGGTCTGAACTATGAAGACCTATGCATACAACCGGACGTAGAACTATCGGAGGTTACAAACCTCCCAAGTTCGAGATGTTTGACGGGAGATGTGATCCCAGAGTTCATCTAAGGACCTATTGTGACAAGCTTGTCTGGGTCAGAAAGGATGAAGCTTTTTATGAGGAGTCTTATGGGAGATGCCTTGTCCTGGTACATTATCCAGGATCTTAAGAAATGGTCCAACTGGGTAAGTATCGCGTTTCATTTCATGGACAGATTCAGGTTCAACATAGAGAATGCACCAGATGTCTTCTACATTCAGAACCTTAAGAAGAAGCTTACTGAGACCTTCCTATGCTACTTGTTGGTGGTCAGAAGCAGGGAAAGTCAGGCCTGCATTGGACGAGGAATAGATGAACAAGTTCTTTGTCAGAGCACATGATCCACAATACTATGAAAGGTTGATGATTATTGAAAACCATAAGTTCTCCGATATCATCAAACTCGGTGAAAGGATCGAAGAAGGCATCAAAAGCGTGACGGTAACAAACTTTGATGCATTGAAGGCCACTAATAAAGCATTGCAGTCAGGGGGTATATTGAAGAAAAAGGACGTGGGAGCAGTAATGGTCGCCCAAGGAACCAAAACTTCACTTGTATATCAAACTTCCCCACCTACATACCAAGCACCTCCACCCACATGTCAACCCTCACCTCCCAGAAATTCCAAACCAGCCACTGCTTATCACATATATAATTCCCAAGCATCTCAATTCCAGTCACCTCCAACTCATCCAAACTACCCAAGACCCCAACCTAACTTTGACCGCAGACCACCCAAACAATACACTACCATTGTTGAACCCATCGACTAACTGTATAAAAGGTTGAAGTCTACTGGTTACGTCACTCACATCCCTGCTGGGGCCATGGATAATTCATCCCAATGGGTCAACCCAAATAGGAATTGTGCGTATCATTCTGGCATGAAAAGGCACACCATTGACGAATGCCGAGCACTAAAGGATAAGATCCAAACCTTGATTGATAACAAGGTAATCCGGGCAAAGGAGGCTACGCCTAACATCCCCATCACACCCCTCCCAGATCATAGGGGTGAAGGTATCAACGTGATAGGAACAGATGAGGAATGGGATCAAGAGGGATCGATAGGACTTATTAAAGACGGTGACGATCCCAAGAAACCAGCAGTCACACTCAACCCCATCATAGTGCAGATACAATCTCTAGTTGAGGTTGAGGTAATTGCATTAGTCCCATTTGAAGTTGAGGTAGAACCGCCTGCAGCTGCGCCTGTTCCATTCAAGGTGGAAGTAGTAGCACCATTTACAATGACATTATCAACCACACCGCCTTTCAACACCAAGGATGTACCCTGGGATTATGTGGCTGAAGCTAGAAGAAAAGGAAAGATCAAAATGGAAGAATTTTGTGTTGCGAAAGGGATGAATAGGAGTGGAAGAGTCTATACACCGGAGCATTTGGGAGAATCCAGCAAGCATGCCTCTAACAGACCGCCCGTTATTGAAACAGGCCCAGATGACCTCTAGAGGAAAGTGCAAGCAAGGGAGTATTTAGTCATCGATCATCTGAACAAGACCCCTGCTCAGATATCTATCTTGTCGCTGCTACAGAATTTAGAAGTACACAAGAATGCTCTCTTAAAGGTGTTGAGTGAAGCATACATACCTAACAACATCACCGGCGGAGAAATGGCTAATATGGTGGGCAGGTGTTGAAAAGTCACAAAATCACTTTCCACGAGGACGAGTTGCGACCTGAGGGTTTGAATCACAACAGGGCACTGCATATCACAGTGCAATGTGAAGATAATTTTATTGTTAGGGTTCTGATCGACGGGGGATCCAGGCTCAATATTTGCCCATTGACAACACTGAAGAGGTTGGGTAAAGTCCTGTATGAGATCCGAGAGGGGACTATTAATGTGAAGGCATTTGACGGGTCTCAGAGAGCTACCATCGGGGAAATTAATCTCTGTCTGCAGATGGGACCTACGTGGTTTGATGTCGAGTTTCATGTGCTTGACATATCTGCATCATACAATCTGTTGTTGGGACGACCATGGATACATGCTGCTAGGGCTGTAGCGTCAACCTTGCACCAGGCAATAAAGTTCGAATGGAAGAAGTGATTATCAATGGAGATGGGTGTGAGCACCTAATTTTTTCCCCACATGGGAATAACTCCTAAAAATAGACCAAAAAATAATTTTAATAAATTTTAGAAGTTTTTCTTTATTTAGTTGCATTTCATGTAGGTTTAATATTTTAAAATTATAGAAAAATCATAAAAATTATCACATTTTTCATTGCATGTCATCTTAGGTTTAATTTGAATTTTAGAAATTAATTACTCTTAATTGATAAGATTAATATATAAAAATCACAAAAATATTCATTAGCATTAATCAATTAGTCCAATTAATTAGTTAAAATGCTAATTAGTCTTTTTGCAAAATAAATTCAACTAGTAGGAGTGTGGCCATTTTTGAAAGAACAATTTGACCTTTCATTTCAAATACACCAAATTTTTGGGCCCAAAATCCCAGGCCCAAACAAATGCCCCTCTTTAAAAATCCCACTTTCCTAAAACCTAGACCTAGACCTAATGACCCTAGAAAAAATTCCTACACCCTTAGTCGTTTCTTCTTCTTCCTTCAACCTCACACAACCTTAGACACTTAACCTAACAAAAAACCCTAGGAAACCATAACAACAACTCTTCTTCTTCTTCTTCACTATAATTCTTCACACACCAGAGAGCTGCCTGCCTCGCCCACCACAAGATTACCGGCCAAAACTCCAGCCGCCACCCTCAACACCCCTCTTCTTCCTCCCTCACTCCAAACCACCAAGCCGCTGAGCAGTAGAAATTCATCAAGCCGCCGAACTCCCTCTTCCAACCAGCAGTCGCCGCGAGACCAACAACTGCCGTTTCCAGTTTTCAAACACCCAGCAAATCGGTTAAAAACAAAAACAACCTCAAGCACCATGAAAACGTGCCAAAAACTTTTGTAAAATACCCCGAAAAATTAGCTCGAACTCGCTTTCAATAGCATCTCAGAAAAACCAGTGAAAACTTACCCCAAATCGCCAGCACAACTTTGTTAAACAACCATCGTCCACCTCTGTTATTTTTTCAGTAATGAAACTCCATTTAAGCCATAGAAATACTTTTTCCTATGGTGGGAATAGAAGTCCTTGAGGGGTCAGTAATCGTCTAAAACTCGAGATCGCCGTCGAGTTTGTTGTTGGGAAACTCCCTTCCGTTGAGGTTACCGGAGCTCAGGTCTTGTCCCTTTTTCGGCTGAAATTTTGTTGCCGATTTCTAAGCTTTGATCCATGGGTTAATTATTCTGTTCGAATTTTGATTTGGAGTTTTACTCATCAATATTGAAAGAAGTTTTCCTTACTACACTAAAGTTCTAAATTTTCTATTTCTATTAAATGGTTATTTTTATGTATTTGCTCATTGTATCTTGTTTAGATGATATTTGAGAAAACGTTTACATTCTTGTCGTGTCTCATAGCATATTCAACGTATTATAGTAAATCTTATCCTGTTTCATTGATCATTTGTCAAGATGGAAATATCTATCATTAAAAGTTGAATAGTTTCATTGTTATGTTGAAGTGTAGAGCTAAGAGAATTTTCATTTAGAAGTTGACCAAAACCGCTTGAATGCAGGGCTGTTTGGTTTAGTAAATTTGGGCTAACGACTTGAACTGATGGCCCAGCAATATGAGGTGACCCAATTTCCTCCACAACTTAATTATATCCACAACTCTTGGCCTTACAATAATCTCAAACTAAGACCTTGAACAAAACTCATATCTTGTAGTTCAAAAATACTTCTTCCTTAGACTAAATATCTCAAATGACTTAGTAAAATAACCTTTGCAAATATAGTAAATGCTTAGACCCATCCCTAATTAGATAGTTGATACATTTAGAATTTGAAAACATATTAATAATCAAAGTATACGTTCGCGTAACTTTGAATAATTCTTCTAGTAACTAAATATACTTTTTATTAAAATTGTGTATACGTTTACGTAACACAAATAAAGATTAAAATGAACACTCGTAGAGACACTTTTAGGAACGGATTTTTAAAATTATCGAAATTGCGTACACGCTCGCGTGACGTGATTTTGATTTCTTTTGATAACAAAACAAAAATACGCGCTTGCGTGACTTTATTTATCTCTTTAAATAAATTCAGTGTCGTGAATTATGTACACGTTCGCATGATATGATTTTTGACACATCTCAATCTCAACGGGCTTTACGCATACGTGACCCGTCTAAAACAACAACTCTTTAAATATATTTGAATAATAAAAGCGGTAAAGAATATAAAAAATGCACATAGGTATAAAACCAGTAGTTAAACAATTTAGGCCAAGTTTAATCATTAAGCGACCGTGCTAGAACCACGGAACTCGGGAATGCCTAACACCTTCTCCCGGATTAACAGAATTCCTTACCCGAATTTCTGGTTCGCAGACAATTAAAACAGAGTCAAAATTCCTCGATTTTGGGATTTCTAATAAATATGTGGTGTCCCGGAACACTATAAAACATCCGGGTGGCGACTCTGAATAAAATAAATCTCAAAAATCGAATAATGTCACTTAAAGTAGAAAACTCCCTTATTACCCTTACCGGATGAAAAAGGAGGTGTGACAGCTCTGGCGACTCTGCTGGGGATCGAACCCAGAATCTCTGGTTCAGGGTTCAAGAATTCGAGCTTGTAATTTCATTTTACTTGGCTTTGTTGAATTGTGATATTACTGTATTTTTGTGCGCTCAATGGGCTAATTGTCATTTATTTACCGCTTTGATATTTATTTAAAATGTATGTAAACTGTCTTATTACGCCTCCCTTCCGAGTCTTCTAAACATTGGTGCACACGTTCGCGTGGCCCGCCTTTCTGTTAGAGGTCATACCAAGTAATAAATACGGGGATAGACCAGCCACTAGGCCGGATAGCCTTTTGTGCTATCGGTACGTCGCTCCCACCCCGACTTGAGTTGTCCGCTTTAGTAATCCAGGTCTAGAACAAAAATCCCAGGTTTAAACCTAGAATGAAAAAACCTCATGCCGGATCCCTAGTAGTAACACTTATTTGCATCATGTGCATTTTTTATTTAGGGGACTCAACACAAGGGTTGGGTCTGTCACGACCCAAATCTCAATTCAGGTCGCGATGGCGCCCAACAGCGAGGTTAGGACAGCCAATATAGAAACACTAAGTGTTACCATCCCAAGTTACGCAAATTTCATCTTTTAACCAATTTTAAACAGATATAAACATGATAATGGCGGGTGATGTGAAATAAAACTACAAGTGCGGAAAACCATCCAATAGGCATGTCGCATAACATATGTACATCAGACAACCCAAAATATACACTACGTGTGTGCCAGGAACTAGTGTCACGAGTGTCACGGGCAACTACTGAATATACAATGACTAAAATATATACAGAGTCTCAGTCTGAATGAAATAGACAGAGAATATGATAAAAGAAAACTCCAGGGTGCTGCCAGGAAGTGGCCAAGAGGAGCAGCTCACCGTGAAGTATAGTCAGTCAGTCAATACCTAGCTCCGGCATGATGATCCGAAATACTAGCCTCCGGACCTGTACAATCAAGTACAGAAGAAAAGAAAGTGCAGCATGAGTACATATATAAATATTTACCCAGTGAGTATCCCGTCTAATCTCGAAGAAGTAGTGACGAGAGGTCGACTCGATACTCACTAAGGTCCAACAGTAATAATGTAAAGCACGATGTAAGGAAAACAGTAGACATGTAATCAATGCACCCCAATTGTAAAGAGAATACAGAGTTTCCAAATAAATATCGAAAGCTGTATCAACTTCCCTGTCTCTCCTCCCATCCACCTGTCACGTCATAAATCAGGAATTCGGTACCAATACAATCATGCACACATAAGAGTAAAGCAACCGGCTAGAGTCAGGAGGAAGAATAGCTATGCACTGACGGGGATCGACTGACCCGTACCATAAGTGCATGCTTATAATGTAATCATATCAATAAGAGCTATGCGCTGTCGGGGATCGACCGGCCCGTACCATGAGTGCATGCTTACCAAGAGTCCAACAACGCACTACCGGGGATCGACCGACCCGTACTGTAAGTGCGTCTATCAATGTAATCACACCGTATCATAATGTAACTTCGTCCATTCACTGCCAGGGATCGACCGGCCCGTACCATAAGTGCATTCTCAAATAAATCCCTGTGCACTACCGGGATCGACCGGCCCGTACCGTGAGTGCACTATAAATTTTCCGTGGCGCACGACCCGCTCCTGTAAGAGTGAAGGAAACCATATGCCGCTCGCGGAATGTAAATTACGAGGCGGCTATCATGCACACACAAATGTAAAGTTCAATTCATCACAATCCTTCCCAATTATTAAGTAAATGAAAGCTCAGGGAGACAGTAGTGTATCAAGCATGAATTTAGGCATATACTTTAATTTAAAGCAGAATACATGGCATGCTGTGGTCCTACACTACCCGGACATAACAATAGTAGTCGCTACGTACGGACTCTCGTCACAAGGTACGCACGTATCCCCCAAATACAAACATAAAACACATAGAACACCTATGGGGACAATTTCCCTCTTACAAGGTTAAAAAGGAGACTCACCTCGTGACGATATCACCCCTCGGATCAAGGATGCGCCCGAATCTCCGAAGTATACTCTCGACGGCTCACAACTAGCCAAACAAGGTATAATTGAAACAATTTCAGTTCCAAAAAGGAGAATTAACAAGAAATCCTAAAATTAAGCATTCTTGAAGGTTTTTGGAATTTCGACCCCGGGCCCACACGTACGGATTTCGAAATTCTTGAAGGAATCAATTACCCGGAGTCTAAGGATCATAATTATGCAAGTCCTTGCTATAATTCAGTGCAAAAATGAGTAATTCATATTTTTCCAAAATCCCTAAATTTCTATCAATTTCTATGAATTTTTAGGATAATTAGAAGGGAATTTCATTAAAAATTGATGTTAAAACCATGAAAACTAAGTAATTAACTTACCTTGATGACTATGGTGGAACACCCACTTGAATTGCTCTCAAAACCTTGAGGAGGAAGATGACAATGGAGGAAAAATGGGCTGGGTCCCGTATTAAAATACACGGCCCAGCTGCTTGCACTATGCGATCGCAGCTGGGCCAGTGCATTCGCACAGGGCAATTGCCCAGGTCCCTTAAGAAGCNAAAAGGGCCAGTCAAGCCATACCCTGTGCGATCGCGGATAGACCTATGCGATCGCACATGTCATTTTCCCACCCTAGGTCCAACCTCTTGTGCGATCGCAGCTGATTGCCTGCAAACGCACTGAAGATAACTAGATAGAAAAATTCTGGTGTTTTGGAATTAACACCGAGGGGTCCGAAACTCACCCGAGCCCCTCGGGACCCCGTTCAAGGACACCAACAAGTCTGTATTCATGATATGGACTCGCTCGAACTTCCGGAACATGTAAAACAACAACAAAAATTTAAATTCAACCCCAAAACCAAATTGAATCAACTTATGAACTTAAGAAATTCTAGAATTCTCCTCAATGCACCGAATGAGTCTCGGAATGACTTCAAATTTTGCAGACAAGTCACAAATGACATAACGGAACTATTCCCGGTCTCTGAATTGCATTCGGACCTCGGTAGCATAAAATCACATTCCAAGCCAAAATTCAAGTTCTATGAAAATTCTAAAAATTTCACTAACTCTAAATTCCCATTTTGATCCAAAACCCTTCAAATCAAGTTCGTTTCTTACCAAATTTCACAGATAACTTAAGTAACACATATTGAACCTGTTCCGGGCTCCGGACCCATAATACGGGCCCGACAGCACAGGTTTCACATCAAGGTTCATTTTCATAAGCCTTTATTATTTTCAGAAAATAATTTTATTTAAAAGCTTATTTCTCGGACCTGGGTCCTCGAAATTCGATTCCGGGCATACGCCCAAGTCCCATATTTTCTACGGACCTTCCGGGACCCTCAGATCACGGATCCGGGTCCGTTTACCAAAAATGTTGACCAAAGTCAACTTTATTTAATTAATTATCATAAATTCAACTCTTTATCAAGTTTCCACATAAAGGCTTCCCAGCTACGCGCCCGGGCTACGCACGTACATCGATGTGAGATTGACGGAGGCTTTCGGGGCCTCGGAACACAGTCATAATTAAATTTACATAAGATGACCTTTTGGGTCATCACAATCTCCCCTCTAAAACAAACGTTCGTCCTCGAACGGACCTAGCATCGTACCTGAAGTGCTGAATAACTGTGGGTACCTGCTCCGCATGTCCTCCTCGGACTCCTAGGTCGCCTCATCGACTGGTTGGCCCCTCCATTGGACCTTAACCGCATAAACTGTCTTGGACCTCAACTGGCGGTCCTGCCTATCAATAATAGCAACTGGCTCCTCCTCGTAGCCCAACTTCTCATCTAACTGAATGGTGCTGTAATCAACCACATGCGAGAAGTCGGCGTGATACCTCCGAAGCATGGATACGTGAAAAACTGGATGAACTCCTGATAAGGCTGGAGGTAAAGCAAGCTCATAGGCAACCTCTTCGATCCGCCTCAACACCTCGAAAGGGCCTATAAACCTGGGACTCAGCTTGCCCTTCTTCCCAAATCACATGACGCCCTTCATCGGAGAAACCTTCAACATAACCTTATCTCCCTCCATAAATGCTATATCACGTGCCCGCTGATCTGCGTAGTTTTCTATCTAGACTGAGCTGTGCGGAGCCTCTTCTGAATAACCTTCACCTTCTCCAAGGTATCTCTCAACAAGTCTGTGCCATATAACTTGGCCTCGCCAGGCTCAAACCACCCGATAGGAGAACGACATCGCCGAACATATAAAGCCTCAAATGGAACCATCTCGATGCTGGACTGATAACTATTATTGTATGCAAACTCCGCCAACGGTAGGAACTGGTCCCACTGACCTCCAAAGTCAATCACACAAGCCCTGAGCATATCCTCCAATATCTGAACTGTACGCTCTGACTGGCCGTCGGTCTGAGGGTGAAATGCTGAACTGAGGTCTATCTGAGTACCCATCTAGCTGTGCAAAGCTCTCCAGAAGTGTGAAGTGAACTGAGGACCTCAATCCGAAATGATAGACACCGTTACACCATGCAACCGGACTATCTCTCGAAGGTAAATTTGAGCAAGCCTCTCTGTAGCATAAGTAGTAGCCACGGGAATGAAATGCGCTGATTTGCTCAATCTATCCACAATGACCCAAATCGCGTCAACCTTCCGCAAAGTCCGAGGCAACCCAACCACGAAGTCCATGGTGATGCGCTCCCATTTCCACTCAGGAATGGGCATCTGCTGGAACAAGCCTCCTGGCCTCTGATGCTCGTACTTAACCTGCTGACAATTTAGACACCTGGCCACATACTGAACAATATCCTTCTACATCCACCTCCACAAGAAATGCTGCTTCAAATCACGATACATCTTCGTCGCTCCTGGATGAACTGAATACCAAGAACTGTGCACCTCTGCTAGAATCTTCTCCCTCAGGCCATCAACATTAGGAAAACACAATCGGCCCTGGAGTCACAGAATCCCATCCTCGCCTAAGGTAACCTCCTTGGCCCTGCCCTGGACCACCGTATCCCGAAGCTCTGCCAGACGTGGATCATCAAACTGTCGAGCCTTAATCTCTCCCAATAATGAAGACTGAGCAACCACATGAGCCAGAACTCGACGAGGCTCTGAAAGGTCCAATCTCACCAGCCGATTTGCCAAGGACTGAATGTCCAAGGCTAAAGATCTCTCCTCCGCTGCAATGTAGACCAAACTACCCATACTCGCTGCTCGCCTGCTCAAAGCATCTGCTACTACATTCGCCTTGCCTGGGTGATACAAAATAGTGAGATCATAGTCCTTTAACAACTCAAGCCATCTCGACTGCCTCAAATTAAGGTCCCTCTGTTTAAGCAAGTACTGCAGGCTGTGGTGGTCAGTATAGACCTCATAAGATACACCATACAAATAATGCCACCATATCTTCAAAGCATGAAATATCGCCGCCAACTCCAAGTCGTGCACCGGGTAATTCTTTTCATGAACCTTCAGCTGGCGCGAATCATAAGCAATAACCCTGCCATCCTGCATCAACACACATCCCAACCCAACGCGTGAGGCGTCACAATATACAGTATACACCCCTGACTCAGAAGGCAATGAAAGAACAGGTGCTGACGTCAATGCTGACTTGAGCTTCTGAAAGCTCGCCTCACAATCATCGGACCATCGAAACGGGGCATTATTATGAGTCAATCTAGTCAATGGAGCGGCAATAGAAGAGAACCCCTCCACGAATCGACGGTGATAACCTGCTAAACCCAGAAAACTCCTAATCTCTTAAGCTGAAGTGGGACGTTGCCAACTCTGAACTGCCTCAATCTTCTGCGGATCAACCTTGATACCCTCTCCGGACACCACGTGCCCCAAAAATGCCACAGACTCCAACCAGAACTCGCACTTGGAGAACTTAGCATATAGCCTCTGTTCTCGCAAGGTTTGAAGCACAACTCTCAAATGCTGCTCGTGCTCAACCAAGATCCGTGAGTAGATCAATATATCATCAATGAAAACAATAATGAAGGAGTCGATATACGACCTGAATACCCTATTCATCAAGTCCATAAATGCTGCTGGGGCATTAGTCAAGCCAAAGGACATCACTAGAAACTCATAATGGCCATATCTGGTGCGAAAAGCAGTCTTCGGAACATCAAAAGCCCGAATCTTCAGCTGGTGATCACCCGATCTCAGATCTATCTTAGAAAACACTCGAGCCCCCTACAACTGGTCAAACAAATCATCAATGCGCGGCAGAGGATACTTGTTCTTGATGGTCACTTTATTCAGCTGGCGGTAATCAATGCACATCCGCATGGACCCATCCTTCTTCTTTACAAATAAGACTGAAGCACCCCACGACGACACACTCGGCCTGATAAACCCCTTGGCCAACAACTCCTCAAGCTGCTCCTTCAACTCTTTTAGCTCCTTAGGTGCCATACAATACGGGGGAATTGAGATAGGCTGAGTATCTGGAGCCAAATCAATGTAGAAATCTATATCTCGATCTGGAGGCATGCTTGGAAGGTATGAAGGAAACACATTCGGAAACTATCGAACGACAGGCACTGAATCGATGGTAGGAGACTCGGCGGTGGTGTCCCACACATAAGCAAAGTAGGTTAAACACCCCTTCTCGACCATATGCCGAGCTTTCATAAAGGAAATGACCAGGCTGAAGGCACTAACTGAAGAACCCCTCCACTCTAATCTCGGCGACTCAGGCATGGCTAATGTAACTATCTTGGCATGGCAATCCAATACAGCATGATAAAGAGATAACCAATCCATGCCCAAAATAACCTCGAAATCAACCATATCAAGCAATAACAGGTCAGCTCTGGTCTCAAGCCCACATAAAGCAATCACACAAGATCGGTAGACCCGGTCTACCACTACGGAGTCTCCCACAGGAGTGGACACATACAAGGGATAACCCAAAGACTCACGAGGAACATCTAGGAAATGAGCAAATAATACTGAAACATATGAATAGGTGGATCCTGGATCGAATAGCACTGAAGCCTCTCTACCACAAACTGAGATGATACTTGTAATCACGGCGTCTGAGGCCACTGCGTCTGATCTGGCCGGAATAACATAGAATCTGGCTGAAGCACCCGATGAATGAGCTCCCCCAGAACGAGCTGGAGCTGACTGACCCCCTCCTAACTGGCCTCCCCCTCTAGGACGGCCCCTGCCAACCTAACCCCCACCCCTAGGTGGTCGTGCTGTAGGTGCTGAAATCATAGGCTGGTGACTTTGCTGCACGATCTTGCCCCGATACCTGGGACACTTCCTGATCATGTGGCCCAGCTCCCCACACTTGAAACAACCTCTAGGCGTCGTAGCGTGCTGTCCTAAAGAAGAAGAAGAAGAACCATGAATAGCCAGAGGGCGGTAAGAATCATCTGGCATGGCACTGAGATAGGAACCGGAGGATCTCTGATGGCTGTAGTAACCGCTGGGTGCACTCTGGATAGCTGGAGGATGATAAGAGCGCTCTGGCATGGCACTAAACTGAGGCCTGGCTGGAACAACCCTAGGAGGTAGTGGAGGTGCTGAATAGGAAGGCCTGCTAAACTGACTACCTCTGAACTGACCCCTGCCCCTGGCTGGAGCACCCCTGAAGTCACCTGCAAACTTGGCCCTCTTGTCCTACTGACCCTGCTGACCCTGCTCCCTACTCCTCGCATGGTAACCCTCAATCCGTCGAGCTATCTCGCCTACAAGCTGGTAGGGGGTACCCATCTCAACCTCTCTGGCCATGGAGGTCCTGATGCCTGGATGTAAGCCTGCCACGAACCGTCGGACTCTGTCTACATCAGTGGGCAATATCATGAGAGCATTGCGAGATAACTCTGAAAACCTCGCCTCATAATCCGTCACAGACATCTGTCCTTGCTCCAACCTCTCAAGCTGGCCCCAAAGCTCCTCCCTCTCAGAAGGCGGGATGTACCTATCCAAGAATAGCTGGGTGAACTGACCCCAAGTGACAGGAGGAGAATACGCTGGCCTACTAAGAACATATGACTGCCACCAACGGCGAGCTCTACCCACAAGCTGAAATGTGGTGAAGTCTACCCAATGTGACTCTAATATCCTCATATTGTGCAGTCTGTCCCTGCACCCGTAAATGAAATCCTGGGCATCCTCACCCCTTTCACCCCCGAAGACTGGAGGGCGAAGCCGGGTCCATATAACCAGCATCTTCTGCTGGTCACCGATTGGCCTGGGATCTGGCTGTGCTACTATAGGCTGAACTCCACCCACGAGCGGTGTACCCGGAGTGTGATGTGTTGTTGCCTGTCCGGTGGCTTGAGCAGTAGGGGTTTGAACTCCCCCTCCCGCCTAGGAAGTAGCAGGTGCCAGAAGTACGCCTGCCTGGGACATAGTGTCCATTAATATCAACATGCGGCCCATGACCTCCTGGAAGCCTGACGCCGTCATAAAATCCGCTGGAGCAGGAGCAACTGGAGGCAACTCATCCTGCTCCTCAATAATAGGATCCTCAAGCGGTGCAACTGGTACAGCTCTGGTACGCCCTCGTCCCCTACCTCGAACAGGAGCCCTACCCCTGCCCCTACCACGGCCTCGAGCGACGGGGGTAGCGGCCTCCCCTGAATCAGGAACATGAGCAGCACGCGTCCTCACCATCTGTGAGAGAGTAGAAGATCAAATTTGAGTACATCATAGATTGCACGATAGGATCTGAACAAGGAGGAGTTTCTTAACACCATATAGCCTCCTGAAGATAAGTACAGAGGTCTCCGTACCGATCTGCAAGACTCTACTGGGTTTGCCCGTGATTCGTCAGACTACGTGAACCTAAGGCTCTGATACCACGTTGTCACAACCCAAATCTCGATTCAGGTCGCGATGGCACCCAATAGCGAGGTTAGGCCAGCCAATATAGAAACACTAAGTGTTAACATCCCCAGTTACGCAAATTTCATCTTTTAACCAATTTTAAATAGATATAAACATGATAATGGCGGGTGAATTGAAATAAAACTACAAGTGCGGAAAACCAACCAATAGGCATGTTGCATAACATATGTACATCCAACAACCCAAAATATACACTACGTGTGTGCCAGGAACTAGTGTCACGAGTGTCACGGGCAACTACTGAATATACAATGACTAAAATATATACAGAGTCTCAGTATGAATGAAATAGACAGAGAATATGATAAAAGAAAACTCCAGGGTGCTGCCAGGATGTCGCCAAGAGGAGCAGCTCACCGTGAAGTATAGTCAGTCAGTCAATACCTAGCTCCGGCCTGATGATCCGAAATACCAGCCTCCGGACCTGTACAGTCAAGTACAGAAGAAAAGAAAGTGCAGCATGAGTACATATATAAATATGTACCCAGTAAGTATCCCGTCTAATCTAGAAGAAGTAGTGACGAGAGGTGGACTCGATACTCACTAAGGTCCAACAGTAATAATGTAAAGCAGGATGTAAGGAAAACAGTAGACATGTAATAAATTCACCCCAATTGTAAAGAGAATACTGAGTTTCCAAATAAATATCGAAAGCGGTATAAACTTCCCTGTCTCTCCTCCCATCCACCTGTCACGTCATAAATCAAGAATTCGGCACCAAACCAGTCATGCGCACATAAGTGTAAAGCAACCGGCTAGAGTCAGGAGGAAGAATAGCTATGCACTGCCGGGGATCGACCGGCCCGTACCATGAGTGCATGCTTATAATATAATCATATCAAGAAGAGCTATGCACTGCCGGGGATCGACCGGCCCATACCATGAGTGCAGGCTTACCAAGAGTCCAACTACGCACTGCCGGGGATCGACCGGCCCGTACCATGAGTGCATGCTTATAATATAATCATATCAAGAAGAGCTATGCACTGCCGGGGATCGACCGGCCCATACCATGAGTGCAGGCTTACCAAGAGTCCAACTACGCACTGCCGGGGATCGACCGGCCCGTACCGTAAGTGCATCTATCAATGTAATCATACCGTATCATAATGTAACTTCGTCCATGCACTGTCGGGGATCGATCAGCCCGTACCATAAGTGCATTCTCAAATAAATCCATATGCACTGCCGAGGATCGACCGGCCCGTACCGTGAGTGCACTATAAATCCGCCGTGGCGCACGGCCTGCTCCTATAAGAGTGAAGGAAACCATATGCCGCTCGCAGAATGTAAATTACGAGGTGGCTATCATGCACACGCAAATGTAAAGTTCAATTCATCACAATCCTTCCCAATTATTAAGTAAATGAAAGCTCAGGGAGACAGTAGTATATCAAGCATGAATTTAGGCATATACTTTAATTTAAAGCAGAATACATGGCATGCTGTGGTCCTACACTACCCGAACATAACAATAGTAGTCGATATGTACGAACTCTCATTACAAGGTATGCACGTAGCCCCAAAATACAAACATAAAACACATAGAACACCTATGGGGACAATTTGCCTCTTATAAGGTTAGAAACGAGACTCACCTCGTGACGATATCACCCCTCGGATCAAGGATGCGCCCGAATCTCCGAAATCTACTCTCGACGGCTCACAACTAGCCAAACAAGGTATAATTGAATCAATTTCAGTTCCAAGAAGGAGAATTAACAAGAAATCCTAAAATTAAGCATTCTTGAAGGTTTTTGGATTTCGACCCCAAGCCCACACGTTCGGATTTCGAAAATTCTTGAAGGAATCAATTACCCGGAGTCTAAGGATCATAATTATGCAAGTCCTTGCTATAATTCACTGTAAAAATGAGTAATTCATATTTTCCCAAAATCTCTAAATTTCTATCAATTTCTATGAATTTTTAGGATAATTAGAAGGGAATTTCATTAGGAATTGATGTTAAAATCATGAAAACTAAGGAATTAACTTACCTTGATGACTATGGTGGAACACCCTATTGAATTGCTCTCAAAACCTTGAGGAGGAAGATGATAATGGAGGAAAAATGGGCTGGGTCCCGTATTAAAATACACTGCCCAGCTGCTTGCACTATGCGATCGCAGCTGGGCCAGTGCGTTCGCACAGGGCAATTGCCCAGGGCCCTCAAGAAGCACAGTGTGATCGCAACTGAAGGCTGGCGATCGCAGAGAGTAGCATGCAGGGGGGTGGGGGGGGGGGTAGGCAGCCTTGTGCGATCGCGGAGAACAAAAAGGCCAGTCAAGCCATACCATGTGCGATCGCGGATAGACATGTGCGATCGCACATGTCATTTTCCCACCCCAGTTCCAACCTCTTGGGCGATCGCAGCTGATTGCCTGCAAACGCACTGAAGAAAACCAGATAGAAAAATTCTGGTGTTTTGGAATTAACTCCGAGGGGTCCGAAACTCACCCGAGCCCCTCGGGACCACGTTCAAAGACACCAACAAGTCTGTATTCATGATACAGACTCGCTCGAACTTCCGGAACATGAAAAACAACAACGAAACTTAAAATTCAACCCCAAAACCAAATTGAATCAACTTAAGAACTTAAGAAATTCTAGAATTCACCTCAATGCACCGAACGGGTCTATACTACTCGGAATGACTTCAAATTTTGTAGACAAGTCACAAATGACATAACGGAACTATTCCCGGTTTCGGAATTGCATTCAGACCTCGGTAGCATAAAATCACATTCCAAGCCAAATTTCAAGTTCTATGAAAATTCTCAAAACTTCACTAACTCTAAATTTCCCATTTTGATCTGAAACCCGTCAAATCAAGTCTGTTTCTTACCAAATTTTACAGATAAATTAAATAACACATATTGAACCTGTTCCGGGCTCCGGACCCATAATACGGGCCTGACAGCACAGGTTTCACATCAAGGTTCATTTTCATAAACCTTTATTATTTTCAGAAAACAATTTTCTTTAAATATTCATTTCTCGGACTTGGGTCCTCGGAATTCGATTCCGGCCATACGCCCAAGTCCCATATTTTCTACGGACCTTCCGGGACACTCAGATCACGGATCCGGGTCCGTTTACCAAAAATATTGACCAAAGTCAACTTTATTTAATTAATTATCAAAAATTCAACTCTTTATCAAGTTTCCACATAAAGGCATCCCAGTTACGCGCTCGAGCTGTGCACGCACATCAAGGTGAGATTGACCGAGGCTTTCTGGGCATCAGAACACAGTCATAATTAAATTTAGATAAGATGACCTTTTGGGTCATCACAGGGACATGTGCACATTATTTGCTTCGACTTGTTTGTTGACTGAAAGAAAGAAAATCAATAGAAAATCCAAGAGTGAGGTAGGATAGAAAATTCGCTCGGCTCTGAAAACCCCGATATTTGAAAAATACCTCGAAACTCTGTCAAAATTTTGAAAAAACAAAAATAAAATGTATTTCAAGAAAATAAAAATAAGCTAAATATCCCGTTTTCCCGATTATGTCAAAATTGACCAAACTACGCGGGTCTAATTATCACCGGATGTGAGATACGTAGTCAAACCTCATCAGTTCCGTCCCCAATTTTAAAAAATCCAAAAATAGTTTCCTATAGTTCCTTCCCGAAAATCCCGAAAAGAAAAAAAAGAAGAGATTTTTTTTTAAAAAAAAATCCAAAAATATTTTCCTTGCTTTTTGAAGTCTTCAATCATAAAAAAATAAAACTAGGTAAAATAATCAATCAAAATAAAAAAAAATGTTTTCCCTCCTTCAGAAATATTTTTCCAAAAGAAAAAAATTATAGAAAACAAAAATCCAAAAAAAAAAAAACTTTGTCTTTCTTTAAAAATCCTTCTTCTGAAAATGTAGGGGCAACATTCGAAATCCAATTTTTTTTTTCTTTATTCTTAAAAGAAAGAAAAAAAAAAGATGACAAAAGATGAAATTCAACAAAAATATTTTCTTCCTACTTTTAAAATTCTCAAAGTTCAAAACAAAAGAAAAGAGTTTTTAGAAGTCTTTCTTTAAAAAATATATATATTTCCACCATTTTTAGAAGTCTTTTTCCCTGAAATTCAAAAAAAAAAATCAATATCTAAAAATACAGGTTTATCTTGAAGTAGTTTCCCCAAAAGTCCAAAAATCCAAAAAGAAAAATCAAATCAAAAGTCCAACAAAAATATTTTCTTGCTTTTAAGAAGTTTTTTTTTTCAAACATTTCAATCAAAACATAAAAAAAAATAGCCAAAAATATTTTCTATCTTCTTTTAAAGTCTTTCTTTTAAAAATTCAAAAAAAAAAAAAATTAAACGAAATTCAAAAAGAGTTAGCTTTATTTACTCCATTCTAATCTTCCCGAATTACGCAAGATCTAATTCATGCGGCGTCATGATACATAGGCAATCCCCATCGAATTCGATCATAGCCATAGACAAATTGAGTGAAAAAATAAACAAGAAAAAGGAAGGAGAGAAATAAAATTGAGTGAAGAATAAAGAAAAGAGCGAAAAACAACGAAAACAAAGAGTGAAAAGAAAGTGAAAAAGAAAGAGAGAATAAAAAAAGAGTGACAAAAATAACTGAGAAAAATAAAGAGCGAAAATAACAAAAAGAAAAAGAAAAAGAAAAAGAAACTGAGATATGAAAAAAAAAAAAGAGAAAAGGGAGAGATAAAAATAGAAAGGGACATTTAAAGGCCGGGATGAAACACGCAATCGTTCAAACACATTGTAGAAATGTTTAACTGTTAGGTGCATTGCACCCCAACATGCGATTTCCTATATGTTAAATGTCTCAAAACTAACAAGGTTTTTTGGTGTGCAAATTAGCTAGGTTTTGGTGGTTGGTTTTGTTGGTAGTCCGGTTTCCCATCCTTTACAAGACCCAAAGGTAGAAATGGCCTCTGCAAGTAATCTGCCAATTATCGGTCCTGAGGATAGCCCGTCATCGGCTATTCCGCAGTCGGATCAGCAACTGTTGAAGAAAATAGAATGTTGCGTTGACGCATGCTGGAAATGTGGGACGCCTGGTCTAATGGTAGGAAACCGCCAAGTGTAATCCATGTTTTTCCTGAGTTGATTCCCAGTTCATATGAGCTTCCAACATCTTTATGCCTAACTCACTCTTCCCATGTGGGCGCCCTCTAATGTCGCCTAATGGCCCCGAAATGCCTTCTGTGGACCACCCCCAGGCGTCGGATTCAAGGGCACAGCCAGCAATGTTCGCTACACCCCCAATATCCCCTACGTCACATCTAACAGTGCGCAAGCAAAACTCTTACCCTCAGCACTCGCAATTTGAGTCTCCCATGGGTAAGGAAAGAACAATGAGAAACCCCGAGCAGGAAGAAATGGCTCGGAAGATGAGAAGCCTAGAGCAAAGCCTAAAGAACATACAGGGTTTGAGTGGTCAGAAGAGTCTCTCCTACTCCGATTTATGCATGTTTCCACATGCTCACCTGCCAGGTTGTTTCAAGACGCCAAAGTTTGAAAATATGACGGGCACGGAGACCCGAGGGCTCACGTGAAACGATATTGTAACCAACTGAGGGGTGTTGATGGAAAAGAGGAGTTGCTAATGGCCTACTTCGAAGAAAGCCTCATCGGAATAGCTGTTGAATGGTATATGGATCAAGAAATTTCCCATTGGCATATGTGGGATGATTTGGCCCGAGACTTTGTCCGCTAGTTCCACTATAATGTGGACATCACACCTGACAGGAACTCTTTGTCCAATTTGAAAAAGAAAACTGTGGAAAGCTTCCGCGAATATGCTATCAAATGGCGCAAGCAAGCCGCCCGGGTAAACCCTCCAATGGACGAAGCAGAAATGGTTACAGTCTTTCTACAGGCCCAAGAGGCGGACTACTTCCAGAACATGATGTTTGCTATGGGTAGACCGTACGCTGAAGCTATCAAAATTGGCGAGATGGTCGAAAATGGTTTGAAAACGACCGAATCTTGAATCAATCTGCTTTTAAGGCCACATCACAGGCCGTTCAGAATGGTTTGGAGGGTTTGATGAAAAGAAACGGGAGAGAAGAGGGAGCTATGATGGCTTCAGGCCTTAGGACTTCTCGATGACCTCGGGAATATCCAGGCCCATTTCCCAGAGCTTCAAAACACTATTATCCTCATCAGGAAGCAGCCTATGCTATGTCCCCCCTCCCCTATGCAGTAATGAATGCTCAGCCGCATCCCCGACCACAACATTATACCCAAAACCGAGCTCCACTTCCCGGAAATGTCCATCCTTACCAAGCTCCATATAATCCCCAATCAAATGTTTCTCAATACAATCCTCTCCCAAGAGAGCCTTTCAAAAAGAATCAGTTCACCCCTATTGGGGAATCATACTCTAGTTTGTTCCAAAAGTTGGTCAGGATAGGTCTGCTGCAGCCAGTGGCCCCAAACCAGCCGAACCCCGAGTCCCCCTCGCACCGAGCTGATGCTAGATGTGAATACCACTCAAGAGAAGTGGGGCGTGACACTGAAGATTTTTGGACTCTCAAAAGAGTAGTGGAAGACCTCATCGAGGTCCAGGCAATAATGCTTAGGGATGAAGAAGACCATAATATAATGAACAATTCACTGCCTGCTCACACTGGGCCAGTAGTCGGAATGATTTGTGAAGATAAATAATTTGATCCGGCACTGAAGGCCATTGCATCCATTGCCGAGACAGAAGAAAATCTGAAAAAATGGTCGCCAAGCATGAAAGTTTCCCCCATCAGATGAGAGTCTCGGTAGCCAGTCTTGCTATCCTTTCTGCGTCCGGATTATCTCAGGGTGTGATTCGGATGTTTTACTTTATTATCTTACTTTCCGATGTAAACCCTTCTATCTTTGTTAAAAAAATAAAAAAAAATCAACAAATGGAATTAATATTTCATTTTCCAAGAATGTCTCTTTTATTAATCTTGTCTCTTTTCTTAATCTACTTTTAGTTCTGTTTAAATGAAGATTTCAATAATGCCTGCGGACTTCATGCCCATATCCAAAAGTGCTGTCAGACCTCGAAATAATGAATCAAGAATCAGAATGCTAATGAAGTTGGGTTAAGGAAATAAAACCATGAATCGGAATAACCAAAGGAAAATTGGTTCAGATTGAAAAGGTCCATACAGTACTACTGCCAAAAAGGTGTGTTTGTACTTGGGATACATCAAAGAAAATGTCCCTGAAATAACTGTCAACGCAGGAGCAGTCAAACGATCCTAAAATGCGGTCAGACTTCGAAATAATGAATCAAGAATCAGAATGCAAATGAAGTTAGGTCAAGAAAATAAAATAATGAATCGGAACAACCAAAGAAAAATTGGTTCAGATTGGAAAGGTCCATGCATTGCAACCAGAGTACTGCCAAAAGAGTGCGTTATACTTGGGGCTCGAAGAAAATGTTCCTGAAACAACTGTCAACGCAGGTGCAGTCAAAAGCTACTATCCTCCATGTAACATGAAATGTTCTCCGGTTGGGATGACGAAGGCTTTCATTCTCGCTACCCAAACACCATTAACCCTTTTTGCAAACCCTTTGAGCTGGTTACTCTTCTTTGATTACTCTCTTTGGAACCCGAAAGTGTTATTGGAAAACAAAAGGAAAAAAATTTGAAAAATGAAAAAACAAAAAACAATGAAAAATGAAAATGAAAATAAAGAGGAAAAAGAAACAAAAATATGAAATGAAAAATAAAAAGAGAACAAGGAAAGCAAAAGAAAGAGAAAACAAAACAAAACAGAGGAAAAACATGACAAAAATCAAAAACAAAAATAAAAGTTCCATGAACTACGTTTGACTTGATTCCGAAAGGATACATAGGCAGCCTCTCCCAGGGGTTCAGTCACAACAAAATAAAAATCCAAATTTCCCCAAAAGTGAAGTTGGGGCAGAAGTTATAATGGTTCGGCGATGTTTTCTCCTGAAAGGTTCCAAAGTTGTAATTCAGTCCAAATTCTTTTTACCCTAAATCCTGTTCAAGTCCTTCCGATCAATCGGCAAAGATGACCAAAATAGGAGGATACAGTTATTTGGATCTGATGCAAGCAAGTGAGAGAAAGTAAAATGAGAGAGTCTTATGGATGAAAACCCACACGGGCACCGTGAGGTGATGGTAAGAAGAGAAAAGTAAAATGAGAGAGTCTTGTCGGTGAAAACCCACACGGGCACCGTGAGGCGACGGTAAGCAGAGAAATTGAAAATGAGGAGTATTGTTAGTGAAAACTCGCAAAGAGCGCTACAAGGCGACGGTGAGAAGAGAAATGAGAGAGGTCAGTCGGTGAAAACCCACAAAGGGTACCACTGATCGAAAAGGATAATGGGTCACTGACATGGAAACGGTCAGGGGCAAGGTTTCTCAATCTCGAGGTAATAGTTATGATGAATTTCTGAGAGTCAGACGGTTTACATGGATCAGGCATCCAGTCCAAAAGGCATGTGATGTTCATTGACGTCCGCATGCACTCTAGATAAGTCCTTCTTTCCTTTCCCCGAAAGGGACACCTCTTGTTTAAATTCATTGTCCATTTTGTCATTTATTTTTCTTTTGAATCCCTTTCGGTCTAACTCTGTTCCGAAACTAAGGTAAAGAAAGGATTGCAAGACTGATTTACAGGGGTCTCATTTGACACAGGCTAATATGCAAAAGGCACTCAGCCTCATCAGGGGCATCGAGTCGATCTCGACTGGCCATAGCGGCCGATGCTTAAAACTCAAAACCCTTGAAAGAAGAAAATCAAATTGAAGTGCCTATGAAGGTGAATGAAGTTGAAAATTAGAGTCCCACGTGACTAACCATCTCGACAAGGTTTGAAAAGCCGAAATACTCCAAATGCCTAAAAGTTAAAGTTGGAAGAAAAGTCAGAAATGAAAGGCCAATAAAGGCGAAATAAAGTTTGAAAGGTTAAGTCCCACGCGAATAAACGTTGCAGCAGAATCTGAGGGGGACAAAACTTCCCCGATACTCTGGAAATCCAAAAGAAAAAGTAAGTGAAAGGCCTACAAAGGCAAAATAAAGTCAAATGTTGGATCCCACATGACCGATCACCATGGTAAAATCTGGAAAGCCAGGGTCCCCGGGATTAGAGATGAAACTCAATCCCCAGCAAGCAAGCAAGTGGTCGAGATCTTCATCACAAGAACTGAGATCAAGCTGTTGAAAATCAAGGCCGCAAAACCAACCATCGTTTCAAACTAACAAATTGTTCTTTGTTTGAAGGAAACATGTGTAACTCAAAATAACCTCACAAAATGCAGGTGTAACCAAAATAAAAGGCGCAAGAGCTAGAAGAAGTTCTGCAGCAACAAAAAGGAAGTTTTCTCCAAAATTCTTCCCGCATTCACTCAAAATAAAAAGAAAAGAAAATAAAAGAAGATAACAATCTTGAAAACATCCCAAACCTAAAGTGGTATAGGATCTCCAAATCCTAGCTACACTTTTTCCAACATAGGGTATACAATCCCTAGTTGATGACTTTTCCAACATAGGGTATACACTCCCTAGTTGATGATTTCTTTTTCAATATAGGGTATACAATCCCTAGTTGATGATTTTTACAACGTAGGATATACACTCCCTAGTTGATGCCGACATAGGGTATACAATCCCTAGTTGATGACTTCTTTTCCAACATAAGGTATACAATCCCTAGTTGATGATTTTGCAACGCAGGATATACACTCCCTAGTTGATGCCGACATAGGGTATACAATCCCTAGTTGATGACTTCTTTTCCAACATAAGGTATACAATCCCTAGTTGATGATTTTGCAACGCAGGATATACACTCCCTAGTTGATGCCGACATAGGGTATACAATCCCTAGTTGATGACTTCTTTTCCAACATAGGGTATACAATCCCTAGTTGATGATTTTCCCAACATAGGGTATACACTCCCTAGTTGTATACCCTAGTTGATGCCGACATAGGGTATACAATCCCTAGTTGATGACTTCTTTTCCAACATAGGGTATACAATCCCTAGTTGATGATTTTTCCAACGTAGGGTATACACTCCCCAGTTGACGCCAACATAGGGTATACACTCCCTAGTTGATGACTTCTTTTCCAACATAGGGTATACGATCCCTAGTTGATGATTTTTCCAACGTAGGGTATACACTCCCTAGTTAATGCCGACAAAGGGTATATAATCCCTAGTTGATGATTTTTTTCCAACGTAGGGTATACACTCCCTAGTTGATGATTTATTTTCCGACATAGGGCATACAATCCCTAGTTGATGCCAACATAGGGCATACACTCCCTAGTTGATGATTTTTCCAACATAGGGTATACAATCCCTAGTTGATTTGATTTTCCAATGTAGGATCCCCACTCCCTAGTTGATGCCAACATAGGGTATACACTCCCTAGTTGATAATTTTTCCAAACATAGGGTATACAATACCTAGTTGATTTTATTTTTCGACATAGGGTATACAATCCCTAGTTGATTTTATTTTCCAACATAGGGTATACACTCCCTAGTTGATGCCAACATAGGGTATACACTCCCTAGTTGATGATTTTTCCAACATAGGGTCTCCAACCCCTAGTTGATTTTACTTTTAGACATAGGGTATCATCTCCCTAGTCTGCAATAACCCAGGGTGTACCATTCCCGACTTTTCATTGCTTTCAATAATAAAGTAGCATAGATTTCGTTACAATATCTCACGAAACTTTCCTAGTGAAAACTGGGGCAGAAAATTTTGTTCGTTTGTTTTGATTTTGCGCAGATTACAATGGATTTGAGACGACCAAAAGAAGACGTCTCAATTCAAAATAAAAGAAAAGAAGAAAAGGAAAAGAGAAGATGGAATCCAAAGTGCAGAAGCGAGGAAGACGCGGACTATTCACAACGAGATTGAATTCATCAGTTCTGTATATCCTTCCTTGATCCGAAAAGCTGAAGAAGATTTAACTAGCACCTGCAACTAACAAGCATCAAGATTCAGTGTCACGCCCAAAAACCTATGGGTTGTGATGGCGCCGGACACCACTGCCAGGCAAGCGGACCTCTTAATAAGTTGGAACACTTTCCTGTTTAACATTTTAGGATCGAAGCCTTTTCTTGCATTTTCATTATTAAATAAATATATTTCGAAATTTCAATATGTCAAGAAAACCAACTTAATACCGAAAAGAAATACCAAGACATCCCCAGAACCCGGTGACACAAGTCCATGAGCAATTTCTAAGGATTTATACAATTATACAACGCTTGTCCGAAAAACAAATTGGAGCAAGGCAATAAATATAAAATGTAAGTACATAGAAGGGAGACTCCGGCAGCTGTGGCGCCTCTGGAAGAATGCAACCCGTATAAGTCTCCAAATCAATCACTGTACTATAAAGGTACCTGTGCAACAAAATGCACAGAAAGTGTAGTATGAGTACATATACATATATGTACCCAATGAGTATCCCATCTAATCTCGAAGAAGTAGTGATGAGAGGTCGACTTGACACCCACTAAGGTCCAAAAGTATGATATAACAATGATAAAACGAATAAAAGCAGAGGACATGTAAGACAGTGAGTAGCAATTATGTATAAAGCACAGAAATCCAAGTAAGTACTGGAAAGGTAACAATGGCCACTTTCTTTACCCCAAATATCAAACATAAGTCAATATCCATGAAACAATGCCAAATAATCATGCGCACACATGAATAAAACATCCGGCTGGAGTCATGAGAGCGAATAGCTATGCATTGCCGGGGATCGACCGGCCCGTACCAAGAGTGCATGCTTAACAATGTAATTATATCATATTATAGTGAAGAATAGTTATGCACTGCCGGGGATCGACCGGCCCGTACCAAGAGTGCATGCTTAACAATAATCTTCCTACACACTGCCGGGGATCGACAGTCCCGTACCAAGAGTGCGTCTATCAATGGAATCATATCATATCATAGTGTAACTTCATCCATGCACTGCTGGGGATCGACCGGCCCGCACAAAGATTGCATTCTTAATTAAATCCCTGTGCACTACCGGGGATAGACCAGCCCGTACCAAGAGTGCACTATAAATTTGTCGTGGTGTACGGCCCGCTCCCATAAGAGTGAAGGAAATTACATATCGCTCGCGGGATGTAAATTACAAAGCGACAACATGCGCACACAGGATGTAAAGTTCATTTAAGAGACAACATGCGCACACAGAATGTAAAGTTCATCTCACCCCGATTCTTTCCAATTATTTAATTAAATGAAAGCTCAGGGAAACAATAATATCTTACCTGAGTACGAAACTTATAAGTCATTTCTTTTCCTTTCATAATACTTTCCATAAAATAATTTCTTTCATATTCCTTCTCGTAAGTCAATTCATTTCATAATATTTTTCCGTGAAAACAATTTCCTTCCATATTATTTTAAGATCCATAAATCTCAGAGAAACAAAACCACACAATAGGATATTATAACATACATATAATTCATTACAAGAAGTATACAGGGCATGATGTAAGGCCTAACAACCCGGACATAACAATAGTAGCCGCTACGTACGAACTCTCGTCACTTGGTACGTATGTAGCCCCAACAAACAATTACATGTAGCATGTAGAACACCTAAGGGGACAATTCCCTCTTACAAGGTTAGAAAGGAGACTCACCTCGCTCCGAAGATTCATCACCGGCTTCTAAGCCTCTACGACGACTAAAATGGATGTGCGACGCTCCCAAACTATCCAAATAACGATAATTCAATGAAAATATACTCAATAGATCATAACCAATTCAAATTACAAAGTTCCTCAGCCCGGCTCAATGAAATGACCAAAATGCCCCCAGGCCCACGTGCCCGGACCTCGAAACTTATTGAAGAAAATCCCTACCCGAATCTTTACTAATTCAATTACACATTTTACTCAATTATTCATGCTCAATTCATGGCTAAAATCCAAAATTTCCAAATTTCTAGGTTTTTTTCAAAATACAAATTTTTCCACAATTTTTCCCTAATTTTCATTTTTTAATCCATGATATAATCTTGTATTTAACTTGGAAATAAGTAGAATGATCTTACCTCTGAAGCTTGGTTGAAATCTTCCTTGAAATGTTCCCAAAATCCGTCCATGGCATATGTAAAATGAGGGAGAAATGCCAAAATCCCGTTTTAAATCAACACTGCCCAGAACCGACCCTGTGCGATCGCACCACAGGCTCCGCGATCGCACAGGCCTTCCATGCTGCTTCCAAATTTCCTACTGTGCGTTCGCATAAGTCCTCATGCGCTCGCACAAGCCTAATCCCCAGAAGCCTCCAAGCGCACCCTGTGCGATCGCACAAAATCACCTGCGGTCGCACAGGCCAATTCTCTGCAGCCTAAATTTTCCTTCTGTGCGATTGCATACCTTCAGGTGCGATCGCACAAGCCAAAATTCAAGCCCTATAATTTCTTCTCCGCGATCGCACCGCACACCAGATACATCAGAAAGCAGTAGCAACAAAATAGAAGAAAAATGGTCTGAAACCACCCCGAAAGACACCCGAGGCCCTCGGGACCCCGTCCAAACACACGACTCAGTCCCATAACACCCCATAAACTTGATCGAGGCTTCAAATCACATCAAACAACGCCGAAATCACGAATCGCACTAAAATCCAACCTTATGAACTTTGAAATTTCTAACTTTCACATCCGATGCCGAAACCTATCAAATCACGTCCGATTGATCTCAAATTTTGCACACAAGTCATATTCGACATTACGTACTTGCTCCAACTTTCGAAATCTCATTCCGACCCCGGTATCAAAATTTCCGTTTCCAGTCGAATTCTTCAAAAACCTTCAGTTTTCTATCTTTAGCCAAATGACCTTAAATTGACTTCTGGATATCCGAATTCATTTCCGATCGCGCTCCCAACTCCAGAATCACCATACGAAGCTATTCCCAGACTCAGAATCCCAAACGGACATCAATATCATTGGAATGTACTTCAAGCCAAACTTAGGAAATTTCTTCAAAAATGCTGACTTCCACAATATCCACCGTAACGCTCTCGGGTTATCCAAAACCCGTTCCGGACATACGCCTAAGTCGGAAATCATCATACAAACCTGCTGGAACTCTCGGATCATGATTCCGAGGTCGTTTACTCAAAATCCCAGCCTTACTCGATTTCTTCAACTTAAGACTTCTGAAATGAGAATTTTCCTTTAAATTCAACTTCGATCTTACTGAATTTCAATTCCGACCATATGCACAAGACAATATACATGAAATGAAGTTGTTCGTGACTCCCAACTGCTGAACGACGCACTAGATCTCAAAACGACCGGTCGGGTCGTTACATTCAGATCAGAGTCTGCATGAAAAACCAACCAAGACTCAAGATCAAGCTTCAAACGACTCATAGATAGGAATCTTGTAACTCATAGCTGATAGGCTTAGTTAGTCTTTTTATTTTGATTTTGATGTAATAACAGGACCGCGGACCAGAACCTCGACAGAACGACACCTCAATTGGCTCCCCACCTCGGTATCCTCCTTCGCCCTTCCTACTTCTAGAACTACACTGACCTCATTCCTTTATAGCCAAGGATATGTAGGCAACCTCCGAAGCTAGGTTCGGTCAAAGTTTTTCAAAATGCTTCCAAATGTAGTACCAAACTGGCAAAAATTGCTCACTTTTTCTTTACCCGAAAACTCATCGTGTTCTCGAGCAAAGAGGGGCATGTGTAAGCACCTAATTTTTGCCCCACATGGGAATAACTCCTAAAAATAGACCAAAAAATAATTTTAATAAATTTAGGAGTTTTTCTTTATTTAGTTGCATTTCATGTAGGTTTAATATTTTAAAATTATAGTAAAATCATAAAAAATGTCATATTTTTCATTGCATGTCATCTTAGGTTTAATTTGAATTTTAGAAATTAATTACTCTTAATTGATAAGATTAATATATAGAAATCACAAAAATATTAATTAGCATTAATCAATTAGTCCAATTAATTAGTTAAAATGCTAATTAGTCTTTTTTCAAAATAAATTCAACTAGTAGTAGCGTGGCCGTTTTAGAAAGAACAATTTGGCCTTTTATTTCAAATCAACCCAATTTAGTGCCCAAAATCCCGGCCCAAACAAATACCCCTCTTTAAAAACCCTACTTTCCTAAAACCTAGACCTAGACCTAATGACCCTAGAAAAACTTCCTACACCCTTAGCCGTTTCTTCTTCTTCCTTCAACCTCACACAACCTTAGACACTTAACCAAACACCAGCCGCCACCCTCAACACCCCCCTTCTTTTTCCCTCACTCCAAACCACCAAGCCGCTGAGCAGCAGAAATTCACCAAGACGACGAACTCCCTCTTCCAACCAGCAGTCGCCGCGAGATCAGCAACCGCCGTTTCCAGTTTTAAAACACCCAGCAAATCAGTTAAAAACAAAAACAACCTCAAACACCATGAAAACGTGCCAAAACCTTTTGTAAAATACTCCGAAAAATTAGCTCGAACTCTCTCTCAATAGCATCTCAGAAAAACCAGTGAAAACTGACCCCAAATCGCCAGCACAACTCTGTTAAACAACCATCGTCTACCTCTGTTATTTTTTCAGTGTTGAAACTCTATTTAAGCCATAGAAATAATTTTTCCTACGGTGGGAACAGAAGTCCTTGAGGGGTCAGTAATCGTCTAAAACTCGAGATCGCAGTGGAGTTTGTTATTGAGAAACTCCCAATCCGTTGAGGTTACCGGAGCTCAAGTCGTGGTCCCTTTTTCGGCTGAAAATTTGTTGCCGATTTCTAAGCTTTGATCCATGGGTTAGTTATTCTGTTCGAATTTTGATTTGGAGTTTTTCTCATCAATATTGAAAGAAGTTTTCCTTACTACACTAAAGTTCTAAATTTTCTATTTCTATTAAATGGTTATTTTTATGTATTTGCTCATTGTGTCTTGTTTAGATGATATTTGAGAAAACGTTTACATTCTTGCCGTGTCTCATATATTCAACGTATTATAGTAAAACTTATCTTGTTTCATTGATCATTTGTTAAGATGGAAATTATCTATCATTAAAAGTTGAATAGTTTGATTGTTATGTTGAAGTGCAGAGCTAAGAGAATTTTCATTTAGAAGTTGACCAAAACCGCTTGAATGCAGGGCTGTTTGGTTTAGTAAATTTTGGGCTAACGACTTGACCTGATGGCCCAGCAATATGAGGTGGCCCAATTTCCTCCACAACTTAATTATATCCCCAACTCTTGGCATTACAATAATCTCAAACTAAGACCTTGAACAAAACTCATATCTTGTAGTTCAAAAATGCTTCTTCCTTAGACTAAATATCCTAAATGACTTAGTAAAATAACCTTTGCAAATATAGTAAATGCTTAGACCCATCCCTAATTAGATAGTTGATACATTTAGAATTTGAAAACATATTAATAATAAAAGTATACGTTCGCGTAACTTTGAATAATTCTTCTAGTAACTAAATATACGTTTTCTTAAAATTGAGTATACGTTTACGTAACACAAATAAAGATTAAAGTGAACACTCATAGAGACACCTTTAGGAATGGATTTTTAAAATTATCGAAATTACGTACACGCTCGCGTGACGTGATTTTTATTTCTTTTGATAACAAAATAAAAATACGCGCTTGCGCGACTTTATTTATCTCTTTAAATAAATTCAGTATCATGAATTATGTACACGTTCGCGTGACATGATTTTTGACACATCTCAATCTCAGCGGGCTTTACGCATACGTGACCCGTCTCAAAAAATAACTCTTTAAATATATTTCAATAATAAAAACGGTAAAGAATATAAAAAATTCACATAGGTATAAAAGCAGTAATTAAGCAATTTAGGCCAAGAATAATCATTAAACGACCGTGCTAGAACCACGGAACTCGGGAATGCCTAACAGCTTCTTCCGGATTAACAAAATTCCTTACCCGAATTTTTGGTTCGCAGACAATTAAAACAGAGTCAAAATTCCTCGATTTTGGGATTTCTAATAAATAAATGGTGTCCCGGAACACCGTAAAAAATTCGAGTGGCGACTCTGAATAAAATAAATCCCAAAAATCGAACAATGTCACTTAAAGTGAAAAAAACTCCCTTATTACCCTTGCCGGGTAAAAAAGGAGGTGTGACAGCTCTGGCGACTCTGCTGGGGATCGAACCCAGAATCTCTGGTTCAGGGTTCAAGAATTCGAGCTTGTAATTTGATTTTACTTGGCTTTGTTGAATTGTGATATTACTGTATTTTTGTGTGCTCAATGTGCTAATTGTCATTTATTTACCGCTTTGATATTTATTTGAACTGTATTTAAACTGTCTTATTACGCCTCCCTTCCGAGTCTTCTAAACATTGGTGCACACGTTCGCGTGGCCCGCCTTTCTGTTAGAGGTCATACCAAGTAAGAAATACAGGGATGGACTAGCCACTAGGCCGGATAGCCTTTCGTGCTACCGGTACATTGCTCCCACCCTGACTTGAGTTGTCCGCTCGGGTAATACAGGTGTAGAATAAAAAACCCATGTTTAAACCTAGAATAACAAAACCTCATGTCGGATCCCTAGTAGTAACGCTTATTTGCATCATGTGCATTCTTTACTTAGGGGACTCAACACAGGGATTAGGTCCGTCTAGGACAAGTGTACCCGAAACGAAAAGACCATCATGATGTATCTTACCTGTTATGTTCACATTATTTGCTTCGACTTGTTTGTTGACCGAAAGAAAGAAAATCAATAGAAAAACCAAGAGTGAAGTAGGATAGAAAATTCGCCCGGTTCTGAAAACCACGATATTTGGAAAATACCTCGAAACTCTGTCAAAATTTCGAAAAAATAAAAAGAAAATGTATTTCAAGAAAATAAAAATAAGTTAAATATCCCGTTTTCCCGATTATGTCGAAATTGACCGAACTACGCGGGTCTGATTCTCACCGGATGTGAGATACGTAGTCAAACCTCATCGGTTCCGGCCCCAATTTTAAAAAATCCAAAAATATTTTCCTATAAGCCCTTCTCGAAAACCCCAAAAAGAAAAAAAAGAAGAGATTTTTTTTTTTTTTTAAAATCCAAAAATATTTTCCTTGCTTTTTGAAGTCTTTCAATCATAAAAAAATAAAACTAGGTAAAATAATCAATCAAAATAAAAAAAAAATATTTTTCCCTCATTCAGAAATATATTTCCAAAAGAAAAAAAATTAGAAAACAAAAATCCAAAAAAAAAAATCTTTGTCTTTCTTTAAAAATCCCTCTTTTGAAAATGTAGAGGCAACATTCGAAATCCAAAATTTTTTCTTTATTCTCAAAAGAAAGAAAAAAAAAAGATGACAAAAGACGAAATTCAACAAAAATATTTTCTTCTTACTTTCGAAATTCTCAAAGTTCAAAACAAAAGAGAAGCGTTTTTAGAAGTCTTTCTTTAAAAAAAATATATATTTCCACCATTTTTAGAAGTCTTTTTCCCTGAAATTCAAAAAAAAAATCAAAATTCAAAAATACAGGTTTATCTTGAAGTAGTTTCCCCAAAAGTCCAAAAATCCAAAAAGAAAAATCAAATCAAAAGTCCAACAAAGATATTTTCTTGCTTTTTAGAAGTTTTTTTTTTCTTCAAACATTTCAATCAAAACATAAAAATAAAATAGCCAAAAATATTTTCTATCTTCTTTTAAAGCCTTTCTTTCAAAAATAAAATAAACGAAATTCAAAAAGAGTTAGCTTTATTTACTTCATTCTCAATCTTCCCGAATTACGCAAGATCTAATTCATGCGGCGTCATGATACGTAGGCAATCCCCATCGAATTCGATCATAGCCATAGACAAATTGAGTGAAAAAATAAACAAGAAAAAGGAAGGAGAGAAAGAAAATTGGGTGAAGAATAAAGAAAAGAACGAAAAACAGCGAAAACAAAGAGTGAAAAGAAAGTGAAAAAGAAAGAGAGAACAAAAAAAAGAGTGAAAAAAATAACTGAGAAAAATAAAGAGCGAAAATAACAACAAAAAAGAAAAAGAAAAAGAAAAAGAAACCGAGATATGAAAAAAAAAAGAGAAAAAGGAGATATAAAAATAGAAAGGGATATTTAAAGGCCGGGATGAAACACTCAACCGTTCAAACACATTGTAGAAATGTTTAACTGTTAGGTGCATTGCACCCCAACATGCGATTTCCTATATGTTAAATGTCTCAAAACTAACAAGGTTGTTTGGTGTGCAAATTAGCCAGGTTTTTTGTGGTTGGTTTTGTTGGTAGTCCGGTTTCCCATCCTTTACAGACCCAAAGGTAGAAATGGCCTCTGCAAGTAATTTGCCAATTATCGGTCTTGAGGATAGCCGTCATCGGCTATTCCGCAGTCGGAATCAACAACTGCTGAAGAAAATAGAATGTTGCGTTGCCGCATGCTGGAAATGTGGGACGCCTGGTCTAATGGTAGGGAACCGCCAAGTGTAATCCATGTTCTTCCTGAGTTGATTCCCAGTTCATATGAGCTTCCAACATCATTATGCCCAACTCACTCTTCCCATGTGGGCGCCCTCTAATGTCGCCTAATGGCCCCGAAATGCCTTCTGTGGACCACCCACAGGCGTCGGATTCAAGGGCACAACCAGCAATGTTCGATGCACCCCCAATCTCCACTACGTCACATCTAACAATGCACAAGAAAAACTCTTACCCTCAGCCCTCGCAATTTGAGTCTCCCATGGGTCAGGAAAGAACAATGAGAAACCCCGAGCAGGAAGAAATGGCTCGGAAAATGAGAAGCCTAGAGCAAAGCTTAAAGAACATACAGGGTTTGAGTGGTCAGAAGAGACTCTCCTACTCCGATTTATGCATGTTTCCACATGTTCACCTGCCAGTTGGTTTCAAGATGCCAAAGTTTGAAAATATGACGGGCACGGCGACCCGAGGGCTCACTTGAAACGATATTGTAACCAGCTGAGGGGTGTTGATGGAAAAGAGGAGTTGCTAATGGCCTACTTAGAAGAAAGCCTCATCGGAATAGCTGCTGAATGGTATATGGATCAAGAAATTTCCCATTGGCATATGTGGGACGATTTGGCCCGAGACTTTGTCCGCCAGTTCCAGTATAATGGGGACATCGCACCTGACATGAAATCTTTGTCCAATTTGAAAAAGAAAATTGCGGAAAGCTTCCGCGAATAATCTATCAAATGGCGCGAGCAAGCCACCCGGGTAAAGCCTCCAATGGACGAAGCAGAAATGGTTACAGTCTTCCTACAGGCCCAAGAGGCGGACTACTTCCAGAACATGATGTTTGCTATGGGTAGACCATACGCTGAAGCTATCAAAATTCGTGAGATGGTCAAAAATTGTTTGAAAACGGGCCGAATCTCGAGTCAATCTGCTTTTAAGGCCATATCCCACGACGTTCAGAATAGTTCGTAGGGTTTGATGAACAGAAACGGGAGAGAACAGGGAGCCATGATGGCTTCAGGCCTTAGGAATTCTCGACGGCCTCGGGAATATCCAGGCCCATTTCCCAGAGCTTCACAGCACTATTATCCTCATCAGGAAGCAGCCTATGCTATGTCCCCCCTCCCCTATGCAGTAATGAACGCTCAGCCGCATCGCCGACCACAACATTATACCCAAAACCGAGCTCCACTTCCCAGAAATTTCCATCCTTACCAAGCTCCATAAAATACCCAATAAAATGTTTCTCAATACAATCCTTGCCCAAGAGAGCCTTTCAAAAAGAATCAGTTCACCCCTATTGGTGAATCATACTCTAGTTTGTTCCAAAAGTTGGTCAGGATAGGTCTGCTGCAGCTAGTGGCCCGAAACCAACCGAACCCCGAGTCCCCCTTGCACCGAGCTGATGCTAGATGTGAATAACACTCAGGAGAAGTGGGGCATGACACTAAAGATTGTTGGACGCTTAAAAGAGTAGTGGAAGACCTCATCGAGGTCCAGGAAATAATGCTTAGGGATGAAGAACACCATAATATAATGAACAATTCACTGCCTACTCACACTAGGCCAGTAGTCAGAATGATTTGTGAAGATAAAGAATTTGATCCGGCACTTAAGGCCATTGCATCCATTGCCGAGACAGAAGAAAAGCTGAAAAAATGGTCGCCAAGCCTGAAAGTTCCCCCCATAAGATGGGAGTCTCGGTAGCCAGTCTTGCTATCCTTTCTCCGTCCGGATTATCTCAGGGTGTGATCCGGATGTTTTACTTTATTATCTTACTTTCCGATGTAAACCCTTATATCTTTGTTCCAAAAAAAAAAATCAAAAAAATCAAAAAAATCAACAAATGGAATTAATATTTCATTTTCCAAGAATATATCTTTTATTAATCTTGTCTCTTTTCTTAATATACTTTTAGTTATGTTTAAATGCAGATTTCAGTAACATGACATGCTTGAGGACTTCATGCCCAGATCCTAAAGTGTTGTCAGACCTCGAAATAATGAATCAAGAATCAGAATGCAAATGAAGTTGGGTTAAGGAAATAAAACCATGAATCAGAACAACCAAAGGAAAATTGGTTCAGATTGAAAAGGTCCATACAGTACTACTGCCAAAAAAGTGTGTTTGTACTTGGGATACATCAAAGAAAATGTCCCTGAAACAACTGCCAACGCAGGTGCAGTCAAACGATCCTAAAACGCGGTCAGACTTCAAAATAATGAATCAAGAATCAGAATGCAAATGAAGTTAGGTCAAGAAAATAAAACAATTAATCGGAACAGCCAAAGGAAAATTGGTTCAGATTGGAAAGGTCCATGCATTGCAACCAGAGTACTGCCAAAAGAGTGCGTTATACTTGGGGCTCGAAGAAAATATCCCTGAAACAACTATCAACGCAGGTGCAGTCAAAAGCTACTATCCTCCATGTAACATGAAATGTTCTCCGGTTGGGATGACGAAGGCTTTCATTCTCGCTACCCAAACACCGTTAACCCTTTTTGCAAACCCTTTGAGCTGGTTACTCTTCTTTGAGTACCCTCTTTTGAACCCGAAAGTGTTATTGAAAAACAAAAGGAAAAAAAATTGAAAAATGAAAAAGAAAAAAAAATGAAAAATGAAAAATAAAAAGAGAACAAGGAAAGCAAAATAAAGAGAAAACAAAACAAAACAGAGGAAAAACATGACAAAAATCAAAAACAAAAACAAAAGTTTCATGAACTGCGTTTGACTTGATTCCGAAAGGATACATAGGCAGCCTCTCCCTGGGGTTCAGTCACACCAAAATAAAAATCCAAATTTCCCCAAAAGTGAAGTTGGGGCAGAAGTTATAATGGTTCGGCGATGTTTTCGCCTGAAAGGTTCTAAAGTTGTAATTCAGTCCAAATTCTTTTTACCCCAAATCCTGTTCAAGTCCTTCCGATCAATCGACAAAGATGACCAAAATTGGAGGATACAGTTATTTGGATCTGATGCAAGCAAGTAAGAGAAATTAAAATGAGAGAGTCTTATTGGTGAAAACCCACACAGGCACCGTGAGGCGATGGTAAGAAGAGAAAAGTAAAATGAGAGAGTCTTGTCGGTGAAAACCCACACGGGCATCGTGAGGCGACGGTAAGAAAAGAAATTGAAAATGAGGAGTATTGTTAATGAAAACTCGCAAAGAGCGCTACAAGGCGACGGTGAGAAAAGAAATGAGAGAGGTCAGTAGGTGAAAACCCACAAAGGGCACCACAGACCGAAAAGGATAATGGGTCACTGATATAGAAACTGTCCGGGGCAAGGTTTCTCATTCTCGAGGTAATATTTATGATGAATTTCTGAGAGTTGGATGGTTTACACGGATCAGACATCCAGTCCAAAAGGCATGTGATGTTCATTGAAGTCCGCATGCACTCCAGATAAGTCCTTCTTTTCTTTCCCCGAAAGGGACACCTCTTGTTAAATTCATTGTCCATTCTGTCATTTATTTTTCTTTTGAATCCTTTTTGGTGTAACTCTGTTCCGAAACTAAGGCAAAGAAAGGATGGCAAGACTGATTTACAAGGCTCTCATTTGACACAAGCTAATATACAAAAAGCACTCAGCCTTATCAGGGGCATCGAGTCGATCTCGACTGGCCATAGAGGCCGATACTTCAAACTCAAAACCCTTGAAAGAAGAAAATCAAATTGAAGTGCCTATGAAGATGAATGAAGTTGAAAATTTGAGCCCTACGTGACTAACCATCTCGGCGAGGTTTGAAAAGCCGAAATATTCCAAATGCCTAAAAGTTAAGGTTGGAAGAAAAGTCAGAAATGAAAGGCTAATAAAGGCGAAATAAAGTTGGAAAGGTTAAGTCCCACGCGACTAACCGTTGCAGCAGAATTTGAGGGGGACAAAACTTCCCCAATACTCTGGAAATCCAAAAGAAAAAGTAAGTGAAAGGCCTACAAAGGCAAAATAAAGTCAAATGTTGGATCCCACATGGCCGATCGCCATGGTAAAATCTGGAAAGCCAGGGTCACCAGGATTAGAGATGAAACCCAATCCCCAGCACGCAAGCAAGTGGTCGAGATCTTCGTCACAAGAACTGAGATCAAGCTGTTGAAAATCAAGGCCGCAAAACCAACCACTGTTTCAAACTAACAAATTGTTCTTTGTTTGAATGAAACAGGTGTAACTCAAAATAACCTCGCAAAATGCAGGTGTAACAAAAATAAAAGGCGCAAGAGCTAAAAGCAGTTCTACAGCAACAAAAGGGAAGTTTTCTCCAAAATTCTTCCCGCATTCACTCAAAATAAAAAGAAAAGAAAAGAAAAGAAGATAACAATGTTGGAAACAGCCCAAACCTAAAGTGGTATAGGATCTCCAAATCCTAGCTACACTTTTTCCAACATAGGGTATACAATCCCTAGTTGATGACTTTTCCAACATAGGGTATACACTCCCTAGTTGATGATTTCTTTTCCAACATAAGGTATACAATCCCTAGTTGATGATTTGTCCAACGTAGGGTATACACTCCCTAGTTGATGCCGACATAGGGTATACAATCCCTAGTTGATGACTTCTTTTCCAACATAGGGTATACAATCCCTAGTTGATGATTTTTCCAACGTAGGGTATACACTCCCTAGTTGATGCCGACATAGGGTATACAATCCCTAGTTGATGACTTCTTTTCCAACATAGGGTATACAATCCCTAGTTGATGATTTTTCCAACGTAGGGTATACACTCCCTAGTTGATGCCGACATAGGGTATACAATCCCTACTTGATGACTTCTTTTCCAACATAGGGTATACAATCCCTAGTTGATGATTTTCCCAACGTAGGGTATACACTCCCTAGTTGTATAACCTAGTTGATGCCGACATAGGGTATACAATTCCTAGTTGATGACTTCTTTTCCAACATAGGGTATACAATCCCTAGTTGATGATTTTTCCAACGTAGGGTATACACTCCCTAGTTGATGCCGACATAGGGTATACAATCCCTAGTTGACGACTTCTTGTCCAACATAGGGTATATAATCCCTAGTTGATGATTTTCCCAACGTAGGGTATACACTCCCCAGTTGATGCCGACATAGGGTATACACTCCCTAGTTGATGACTTCTTTTCCAACATAGGGTATACAATTCCTAGTTGATGATTTTTCCAACGTAGGGTATACACTCCCTAGTTGATGCCGACAAAGGGTATACAATCCCTAGTTGATGATGTTTTTTCACACGTAGGGTATACACTCCCTAGTTGATGATTTATTTTCCCACATAGGGCATACACTCCCTAGTTGATGCCAACATAGGGCATACACTCCCTAGTTGATGATTTTTCCAACATAGGGTATACAATCCCTTGTTTATTTGATTTTCCAATGTAGGGTCCCCACTCCCTAGTTGATGCCAACATAGGGTATACACTACCTAGTTGATGATTTTTTCAAACATAGGGTATACAATCCCTAGTTGATTTTATTTTTCGACATAGGGTATATAATCCCTAGTTGATTTTATTTTCCAACATAGGGTATACACTCCCTAGTTGATGATTTTTCCAACATATGGTCTCCAACCGCTAGTTGATTTTACTTTTAGATATAGGGTATCCTTTCCCTAGTCTGCAATAACTCAGGGTGTACCATTCCCGACTTTTCATTGCTTTCAATAATAAAGTAGCATAGATTTCATTACAATAACTCACGAAACTTTCCTAGTGAAAACTGGGGCAGAAAATTTCGTTCGTTTGTTTTGATTTTACGCAGATTACAATGGATTCTAGACGACCAAAAGAAGACGTCTCAATTCAAAATAAAAGAAAAGAAGAAAAGGAAAAGAGAAGATTGAATCCAAAGTGCAGAAGCGGGGAAGACGCGAATTATTCAGACGAGATTGAAGTCATCCGTTATGTATCCTACCTTGATCCGAAAAGCTGAAGAAGATTTAACTAGCACCTGCAACTAACAAGCATCAAGATTCAGATCAGAGTATGTATGAAAAACCAACCAAGACTCAAGATCAAGCTTCAAAAGACTCATAGACGGAATCTTGTAACTCATAGCTTATAGGCTTAGTTAGTCTTTTTATTTTGGTTTTTATGTAATAACAGGACCGTGGATCGGAACCTCGATAGAACGACACCTCAATTGGCTCCCCACCTCGGTATCCTCCTTCGCTTTTCCTACTTCTAGAACTACACTGACCTGATTCCTTTATAGCCAAGGATATGTAGGAAACCTCCGAAGTAAGGTTCAGTCAAAAAATTTCAAAATGCTTCCAAATGGAGTACCAAACGGGCAAAAATTGCTCACTTTTTCTTTACCCGAAAACTCTTCGTGTTCTCGAGCGAAGAGGGGCGTATGTGAGCACCTATACATGGGAATAACTCCTAAAAATAGACCAAAAAATAATTTTAATAAATTTTAGGAGCTTTTCTTTATTTAGTTTCATTTCATGTAGGTTTAATATTTTAAAAATTATAGTAAAATCATAAAAATTATCACATTTTTCATTGCATATTTTCTTAGGTTTAATTTGAATTTTAGAAATTAATTACTCTTAATTGATAAGATTAATATATAAAAATCAAATATTCATTAGCATTAATCAATTAGTCCAATTAATTAGTTAAAATACTAATTAGTCTTTTTGCAAAATAAATTCAACTAGTAGTAGTGTGGCCGTTTTTGAAAGAACATTTTGGCCTTTTATTTCAAATCAACCCAATTTTAGTGCCCAAAGTGCCAGGCCCAAATAAATACCCCTCTTTAAAAACCCCACATTCCTAAAACCTAGACCTAGACCTATTGAACCTAGAAAGAATTCCTACACCCCTAGCCGTTTCTTCTTCTTCCCTCAACCTCACACAACCTTAGACACTTAACCAAAAATAAAACCCTAGGAAACCATAACACCAACTCTTCTTCTTCTTCACTACAATTCTTCACACACAAGAGAGTTGCCTGCCTCTCCCACCGCAAGACCACCGACAAAAACACCAATCGCCACCCTCAACACCCCCTTCTTCCTCCCTCACTTCAAACCACCAAGCCGCCAAGCAGTAGAAATTCACAAAGCCGACGAACTCCCTCTTCCAACTAGCAGTCGCCGCGAGACCTGCAGCCCTCGTTTCCAGTTTTCAAACACCCAGCAAATCAGTTAAAAACAAAAACAGCCTCAAACACCATGAAAACGTGCCAAAACCTTTTGTAAAATACCTCGAAAAATTAGCTCGAACTCTCTCTCAATAGCATCTCAGAAAAACCAGTGAAAACTGACCCCAAACCAGTAAAACTGAGATCGCAGTCGAGTTTGTTGTTGAGAAACTCCCTTCCGTTGAGGTTACTGGAGCTCAGGTCGTGGTCCCTTTTTCGGCTGAAATTTTGTTGTCGGTTTCTAAGCTTTGATCCATAGGTTAGTTATTCTGTTCGAATTTTGATTTGGAGTTTTACTCATCAATATTGAAAGACGTTTTCCTTACTACACTAAAGTTCTAAATTTTCTATTTCTATTAAATGGTTATTTTTATGTATTTGCTCATTGTGTCTTGTTTAGATGATATTTGAGAAAACGTTTACATTCTTGCCGTGTCTCATATATTCAACGTATTATAGTAAATCTTATCTTGTTTCATTGATCATTTGTTAAGATGGAATTTATATATCATTAAAAGTTGAATAGTTTCATTGTTATGTTGAAGTGTAGAGCTAAGAGAATTTTCATTTAGAAGTTGACCAAAACCGCTTGAATGCAGGGCTGTTTGGTTTAGTAAATTTTGGGCTAACGACTTGAACTGATGGCCCAGCAATATGAGGTGGCCCAATTTCCTCCACAACTTAATTATATCCACAACTCTTGGCCTTACAATAATCTCAAACTAAGACCTTTAACAAAACTCATATCTTGTAGTTCAAAAATGCTTCTTCCTTAGACTAAATATCCCAAATGAGTTAGTAAAATAACCTTTGCAAATATAGTAAATGCTTAGACCCATATCTAATTAGATAGTTGATACATTTAGAATTTGAAAACATATTAATAATCAAAGTATACGTTCGCGTAACTTTGAATAATTCTTCTAGTAACTAAATATACTTTTTCTTAAAATTGTGTATACGTTTACGTAACACAAATAAAGATTAAAATGAACACTCGTAGAGACAACTTTAGGAACGGATTTTTAAAATTATCGAAATTGCATACACGCTCGCGTGACGTGATTTTGATTTCTTTTGATAACAAAACAAAAATGCGCGCTTGCGCGACTTTATTTATCTCTTTAAATAAATTCAGTGTCGTGAATTATGTACATGTTTGCGTGACATGATTTTTGACACATCTCAATCTCAACGGGCTTTACGCATATGTGACCCGTCTAAAAAAATAACTCTTTAAATATATTTGAATAATAAAAGCGGTAAAGAATATAAAAAATACACATAGGTATAAAAGCGGTAGTTAAACAATTTAGGCCAAGTTTAATCATTAAGCGACCGTGCTAGAACCAGGGAACTCGGGAATGCCTAACACCTTCTCCCGGGTTAACAGAATTCCTTACCCGGATTTCTGGTTCGCAGACAATTAAAACAGAGTCAGAATTCCTCGGTTTTGGGATTTCTAATAAATAAATGGTGTCCCGGAACGCCGTAAAATATTCGGGTGGCGACTCTGAATAACATAAATCCCAAAAATTGAATAATGTCACTTAAAGTGAAAAAACTCCCTTATTACCCTTACCGAGTGAAAAAGGATGTGTGACAGCTCTGGCGACTCTGCTGGGGATCGAACCCAAAATCTCTAATTCAGGGTTCAAGAATTCGAGCTTGTAATTTGATTTTACTTGGCTTTGTTGAATTGTGATATTACTGTATTTTTGTGCGCTCAATGTGCTAATTGTCATTTATTTACCGCTTTGATATTTATTTGAACTGTATTTAAACTGTCTTCTTACGCCTCCCTTCCGAGTCTTCTAAAAATTGGTGCACACGTTCGCGTGGCCCTCCTTTCTGTTAGAGGTCATACCAAGTAATAAATACGGGGATGGACTAGCCACTAGGCCGGATAACCTTTCGTGCTACCGGTACGTCGCTCCCACCCCGACTTGAGTTGTCCGCTCAGGTAATCCAGGTCTAGAACAAAAACCCCAGGTTTAAACCTAGAATGACAAAACCTCATGCTGGATCCCTAGTAGGAAAGCTTATTTGCATTATGTGCATTTTTTTACCTAGGGGACTCAACACAGGGGTTGGGTCCGTCTAGGACAGGTGGACCCGAAACAAAAAGACCATCCTAATGCATCTTACCTGCTATGTGCACATTATTTGCTTCGGCTTGTTTGTTGACCGGCTAAGGAAATAAAATCAATAGAAAAAACAAGAGTAAGGTAGGATAGAAAATTCGCCCGGTTCTGAAAACCCTGATATTTTGAAAATACCTCAAAACTCTATCAAAATTTTGAAAAAAGAAAAAGAAAATGTATTTCAAAAAAATAAAAATAAGTTCATATCCCGTTTTCCCGATTATGTCGAAATTGACCGAACTACGCGGGTCTGATTCTCACCGGATGTGAGATACGTAGGCAAACATCATCGGTTCCGGCCCCAATTTTAAACAATCCAAAAATATTCCTATAATTCCTTCCCGAAAATCCCGAAAGGAAAAAAAGAAGAGATTTTTTGTTTAAAAAAATCCAAAAAGCATTTTCCTTGGTTTTTGAAGTCTTTCAATCATAAACAAATAAAACTAGGTAAAATAATCAATTAAAATCCAGAAAAAATGTTTTTCCCTCCTTCAGAAATATTTTTCAAAAAGAAAAAAAAAATTAGAAAACAAAAATCCAAAAAAAAAAAAAGTCTTTATCTTTCTTTAAAAATTCCCTTTTGAAAATGTAGAGGCAACATTTGAAATCCAAAACTTTTTCTTTATTCTTAAAAGAAAGAAAAAAAAAAGATGACAAAAGAAGAAATTCAACAAAAATATTTTCTTCTTACTTTTGAAATTCTCAAAGCTCAAAACAAAAGAAAAGAGTTCTTAGAAGTCTTTCTTTAAAGACAAAATATTTTCACCATTTTTAGAAGTCTTTTTCCATGAAATTCAAAAAAAAATCAAAATCCAAAAATACAGGTTACCTTTATCTTGAAGTAGTTTCCCCAAAAGTCCAAAAATCCAAAAAGAAAAATTAAATCAAAAGTCCAACAAAAATATTTTCTTGTTTTTTAGAAGTTTTTTTTTCAAACATTTCAATAAAAAAAAAAAGCCAAAAATATTTTCTATCTTCTTTTAAAGCCATTCTTTCAAAAATTCAATAAAATAAAATAAACGAAATTCAAACAGAGCTAGCTTTATTTACTTCATTCTCAATCTTCCCGAACTACGCAAGATCTGATTCATGCGGTGTTATGATACGTAGGAAATCCCCATCGGATTCGATCATAGCCATAGACAAATTGAGTGAAAAAATAAACAAGAAAAAGGAAGGAGAGAAAGAAAATTGAGTGAAAAATAAAGAAAAGAGCAAAAAACAGCGAAAACAAAGAGTGAAAAGAAAGTAAAAAAGAAAGAGAGAATAAAAGAAAGAGTGACAAAAATAACTGAGAAAAATAAAGAGCGAAAATAACAAAAAAAAAAAGAAAAAGAAAAAGAAACCGAGATATGAAAAAAAAAGAAGAGAAAAGGGAGAGATAAAAATAGAAAGGGACATTTAAAGGCCGGGATGAAACACTCAACCGTTCAAACACATTGTAGAAATGTTTAACTGTTAGGTGCATTGCACCCCAACATGCGATTTTCTATATGTTAAATGTCTCAAAACTAACAAGGTTGTTTGGTGTGCAAATTAGCCAGGTTTTTGTGGTTGGTTTTGTTGGTAGTCCGGTTTCCCATCCTTTACAAGACCCAAAGGTAGAAATGGCCTCTACAAGTAATCTGCCAATTATCGATCCTGAGGATAGCCCGTCATCGGCTATTTCGCAGTCGGAATCAACAACTGCTAAAGAAAATAGAATGTTGCGTCGCCGCATGCTGGAAATGTGGGATACCTGGTCTAACGGTACGGAACCGCCAAGTGTAATCCATGTTCTTCCTGAGTTGATTCCCAGTTCAGATGAGCTTTCCAATATCTTTATGCCCAACTGTCACGACCCAAATTCCCACCCTTGGGCCGTGACTGCGCCTAACGTTGAACCCGCTAGG
>ML282470.1:0-14622 GCA_005239495.1 Nicotiana undulata | reverse complement strand
CCAGTCGGATGGTTTGAGCCCGGGGAGGCTAGATTATTGGGTTCTGAGTTAGTCCAGGATTCCTTGGATAAGGTGAAGATTATTCAGGATAGGCTTCGTACAACTCATTCCAGGCAGAAGAGTTATGCAGATCGTAGAGTTCGAGATTTGACATTCATGGTAGGAGACCAGGTGTTCCTTCGAGTGTCGCCTATGAAGGGCGTGATGAGGTTCGGAAAGAGGGGCAAGTTGAGCCCTAGGTACATTGGCCCATTTGAGATTTTAGATATAGTAGGAGAGGTGGCCTACAGACTTGCCTTGCCACCTCATTTATCAGCAGTACATCCAGTGTTTCATGTATCTATGCTCCGGAGGCATATTGCATATCCATCTCATGTTCTTGACTTCAGCGATGTCCAATTGGACAAGGATCTGACTTATGAGGAGGAGCCAGTAGCCATATTAGATAGGCAGGTTCGCCAGTTGAGGTCGAAGAGTTATCCTTCGGTCCGTGTTCAGTGGAGGGGTCAGCCTGCCGAGGCAGCTACTTGGGAATCCGAGTCCGACATGAGGAGTCGTTACCCCCACCTCTTCTCAGACTCAGGTACTTTCTATGTCCGTTCGAGAACGAACATTTGTTTTAGAGGTGGAGATTGTGATGACCCAAACGATCATCCTAAGTAATTTTAACTATATCTGTGTTTTGAGGCTTCGAAAGCCTCCGTTGATCTCACCTCGATATGTGTGTACATCTCGGGCGTGTCGCCGGGAAGTCTTTATATTGAAAATTGGATGAAAAATGGAATTTTTGATAATTAAATGAATAAAGTTGACTTTGGCCAACATTTTTGGTAAACGGACCCGGACCCGTGATGTGACTGTCCCGGATGGTCCGTAGGAAAATATAGGACTTGGGCGTATGCCCGGAATCGAATTCCGAGGTCCCAAGCCCGAGAAATGAATTTTTAAAGAAAATTGTTTCTGAAATAATAAAGGATTTTAAAAATGAGTAATTATGTGAAAACCGTGCTACCGGGCCCGTATTACGGTTTCGGACCCCGGAACAGGTTTATTATATGTTATTTGTCCTATCTGTGAAATTTGGTGTAAAACGGACTTGATTTGATTGGTTTCGGACCCAAATGAGGAAAATTGGAGTTAATGAAGCTTTGAGGTTTTTAAAGAATTTAAAATTTGGCTTGAAAGGTGATTTTATGTTCCCGAGGTCGGAATGAAATTCCGAGACCGGGAATAGTTCCGTAGTGTCATGTATAACTTATCTGCAAAATTTGAAGTCATTCCGAGCAGTTTAGGCCGGTTCGGCGCATGGAAGTGAATTTTATAATTTCAAAGTTCTTAAGTTTGATTAATATGGTTTTGGGGTTCGATTTCGAGTTCCGTTGTTTTTTTTCATGTTCCGGAAGTTCGAGCAAGTCCGTATCATGAATACAGACTTGTCGGTGCTTTTGAACGAGGTCCCGAGGGGCTCGAGGGTATTTTAGAACCCCGGGAGCTAATTGAAAAAAAAAACCAGAAAATTTACTATTTGGTTTCCTTCTCTGCGATCGCAGAAGGTGGGTTGCGATCGCAGAGAAGGATTTTGCAGGGCTAGTGGTTGTTCACTGCGATCGCAGCCTCCTCTCCGCGATCGCAGCCCATTTCTTGCGATCGCATTGAGTCGCGTCTGGGCCGAGTGAGTTTGTTCTTCGCGATCGCAGGACCCCTGCCGCGATCGCAGAGGTCTTGCCATATGTTCCTCGCGATCGCAGGACCTCTGCCGTGATCGCAGAGGTCTGGCTAGTTGGCCTTCGCGATCGCAGGCCCCTTGTCACGATCCTAGTGAAGGAATCACTGGGCAGTGTATTAAAATACGGGACTTAGCCTTGTTCCCTCATTTTCATCTTCCTCTTCAACATTTTTGAGGGCTTTTCAAGGGACCTTCCACCACTATTATTGAGGTAAGTAAACTCCATAGTTTTACTAGTTTCAAACACTAATTCCTAGTTAAATTCACTACTAAATCATCTAAAAATCATAGAATTAGGTAGTAATTTTAGGGTTCTTGAGGATTTTTGGGATTTTCCATGTTAGGCCATGAATTCTTGTATAAATTACATAACCTCGATCCTTAGACTCCGGGTAGTTAATTCCTTCATGAATATTTGAAAATCCGAACGTGTGGGCCCGAGGTCGAATTTTAGTATTCTTGGAAGAATAGCAGAAAATGTATAATTTGGCTTGGGAATTGGTTATTGAGTACTTATTGATGTTAATAAATCCATTATGTCTAGATATTCCTGATTCGGAGTTGGATTTGAGAGGAAAGGTTGTTGAGGCTTGACTTGCAATTTTTGGAGCCGAGGTAAGTGTTTGGCTTAACCTCAGCTTAAGAGATTAGGTATAGAGTCTTACTTGCTATGTGTAACTTATGTCCAACGTATAGGCGTGGTGACGAGTGCCTATGTGTTGCAGTCAAGCATGCCCGTGAGTCATTTGTTATGAAACTTACTATGTTCTTAATATTCTCCGCCCCGTGAGTAATTGGTGAATTAAAAAGTGATACCTTGATGTTATTTCATGACGTGGAGAGTTATTGAGTGATTTATTTCAGTTGAGGTTTACATTGTTGAATTTGTAATTTCTGATGCGAGGTTGGTTATAGCTGAGACCCTTGTCGGGCATTGTTGAGTTAGTAATCGATGTTTCCTCCTTGCTGGGACAATAGAATTGTATTGAATGTTTCCATGCACTTGAGAATTTGTAATGTTGACTTTCACGTTATTGTTGCTTTGTTTTATTATTTGTCGCACGAGGGGACATGCCGTGTTGACTGTTTGTTACTTATATGAACGAGGGGACATTCTGTGCCGAGTGTTATTATATATGCATGAGGGGACATTCCATGCCGAGTGATTGTGAGGTTATGCACGAGGGGACATTCCGTGCCGAGTGTTATTATATATGCTCGAGGGGACATTCTGTGCCGAGTGATTGTGAGGTTATGCACGAGGGGACATTCCGTGCCGAGTGTTATTATATATGCACGAGGGGACATTCCGTGCCGAGTGATTGTGAGGTTATGCACGAGGGGCATGCCATGCCTTTTGCTATTCATTATCTGTTGGGAAGTTAAATTCCTGCCTTTATTTCTTTCACATATCGGTTACTGCCCTGTTCTACCGTGCTAGCAATTGTTGCCCCTTTTACCCCAGCATGTCCTCCCCGTATCTGTCTTACTTGCTTATTTTTGTTGCCATTTTTCCTGTTATTATATAAAACTGTACAGGTACATATGTTGTTGTTGGTCCTAGCCTCGTCACTACTTCGCCGAGGTTAGGCTCGACACTTACTCAATACATGGGGTCGGTTGTACTGATGCTATACCTGCACTTCTTTATGTTGTGCAGACTACGCAGCCGGACTCGGTAATCACTGACGGTCGGAGCATCTCATCAGTTCACACAGGAGACATTGAGGTAGACCTGCAGACGTTCGTGGGCCTTCAAGTCACCTTCTACTATTCACTTACAGCTCTGTCTTACTTTGTATTCCAAAGACAGTCCTATGTACTTATTTTCAGACCTTTTGTTGTAGTAATGTCTTAGACAGTTCATGAGTATGTGACACCAGTTCTGGGATTTGTATATGGGTTTTATTTTCGAAAGTGCTATGTTGTATTTTGGTTATTTTGTTAAATTTCATTGTGGGCCATCGATTCCTTAGTCATCTTGTTCGTTTTAGTTCCTATTGAGATTTATTTAGTTCAAACATTGGCTTGTCTAGCGGGTTCAACGTTAAACGCAGTTATGGCCCGAAGGTGGGATTTCGGGTCGTGACAACCCCCCAAAAAAAAACGTGGCAGTAAGCCACCATGTATACATATGACTAAGTAGTCATATTAGATTATGTGGCACCAAACCAGGTTAGTTATAATAATATATTACTTAGTCATACAGGATACTCAACTAAGACTTTCTTCAACCTAAGGCTTTCATTATTACACTTAAGAGTTAAAGACTTTCAATGCACACAAAAAACAGTAGCCTTAGAGATTAGAATGAGATTTGTTCGATTTGTTACCATTTTTCGTGAGATTCCTGCAAAACAGTAGCAACGAGACTTCTTCTGTCAAATTCAACGAGAATTATTATAAGCTTAACAACGTAAGAATTTTTCGGTTCTAAAGGAGTACGGTGCAATCTTTTTCAAGAATATTATACGGATTTTTTCTACTCCAGTTACGAGTCCTCAGGTGTAGAGTTCGGAGTTGCGGGCGCGTTCTTGGTCTGAGAGGTAGATTCGACACGAGGTGAGTTTCCTTTCTAACCTTGTAAGAGGGAATTGTTCCCATAGGTGTTCTATATGTTGTGTGTGATTGTTTTGGGGCTACGTGCGTACAAAGTGATGAGAGTCCGTACGTAGCGACTATTATGCTATGTCGGGTAGTTTTAGGGCTCACAAGCATATTTTATGTGACATATATGTATCCTTAGCGTACTTTGAGTTTCTTACTATCATGGAATTAGTATGGAAATGGGGAAAGTTGTATTGAATTCCCAGTTGATTAATCCTTGTTACAAAGTATAGCCCCTGCTGAGCGTATTGACAAATTAGGTATATATATGTATATATAAGAGTCAGCACTCGAGTCGTAGGTATGATTCGCGATCAAGGGAAGCTTTATGGTAATTTATTATAAGTGTTCAGCACTCAAGTCGCAGGTATGATTCGCGATCGAGGGAAGCTTAATGGTAATTCAGTATAAGTGTGTCAGCACTCGAGTCGCACGTATGATTCGCAATCGAGGGAAGCTTTATGGTAATTCGGTATAAATGTGTCAGCACCCGAGGTATGATTCGCGAGCGGGGGAAGCTTTATGACTATTAAGTGATTAGATATTCTTTCGACTCTAGTTGGTTGTCTTATCCTTGTGTGGGCATGACTATTTGGTACTGTTTTATTGATATTGGCTTGACAGATATTTGGGGAAAAGGAAAGTGTACATTGTTGTTTACTTTCAGTAGTTACCTGGATTTCTGTACTTGATACGTATTTGCTGCTCACTGTCTTACATGTCTACTATATTTCGTTACATTCTGTCATATATTATACTGTTGGACCTTAATGAGTGTCAAGTCAACCTCTCGTCACTACTTCTTCGAGATTAGACGGGATACTCACTGGGTACATATTTATTTATGTACTCATGTTGCACTTCTGTACTTAATTGTACAGGATCTGAGGCTGGTGCATCTGGTTATCAGACCGGAGCTAGATATTAACTGTAGCAGACCTGACTTCATAGTGAGCTGCTTCTCCTAACGATCCTCAGCATCATCATGGAGTTTCTTTTGCTTATGTTCCCGTCTATTTGTTTAAGACAGTGTGATTGTATATTCTACCTTTTGTATACCAAGTTAGTATGCCCGTGATACTCATGACACTAGTTCCTGGAACACACATAGTATTTTTGTAGATTATGTCCGTACATATATGCATATTTTGGACTCACACCTCATTATGACTGTTTTATTTAAAACTGGTTAGTTAAATCGGTTAATAATCTAAGATTTGTAACTTAGTATATATATATTGATATGTTTAAGGTAAATGAGAAGGAACCGTAGTAGTTTAAAGGTTGGCTTGCCTGACCCCGCTGTTGGGCGCCATCACGACCTGAGTTAAGATTTTGGGTCGTGATAATTTGGATATAGGCAAACTCGAGATCAAAATAATTTAAAAGTATGGTAGTCAATTGACACACTCAAAAACTCTAATTTTTAGAATTGGCAAAAGTAGTCGAGGCCTCGGAATACGGTGTCAACCATTTTCAGACTTATGGGATAGTACCTCGACTAAAGTGACAAAAAATAGAATTAACGGGTGTGTGAAGATTTATATTGACAACCCAAAATAAGATGATACAGACACTTGAATTGAATAAATAAATTTTAGGATAAATTTGACGATGCAAGTTGATCAAATTGTGGCCTTCTATTGCTTAGTAGATTGCACAAGTTTGGACATCTACCCACTTGTAAATGAGAGTTTGCACAAAGGTTAATTTTCAAAGACAAAGGTAGAATTCTAAGTAGATTTTGTTAAACATAGGGCTATGAGGAAAATACTATATGTTGTTGGAGATAAATGATTATGCCGCAATTGAAAAATAAATTAGGAATAATTGAAGGTATGAAAATTATGTGAGGCACGAACGACAATATTTTAAAAATACTTAAGCACATTTTAATAAAAGGAATGAAATAAATTAACTAGCAAATTTAGATAATCTCATCGACGGACAAAATATGCGACATAATTATGAAAGATTATACTAGTTTTTAAAGAAGTAAGAACGATATTCGCTATAGGGAGTAAGATGATCATTGTTGTTTGAAGAAAATCATTAACGCTAGTTTAAGGCACGAGTATTGAGGAATTTCATGACAAACCGAGCTTGTTGAAAAGTTTGCGAAAAAATATCCTACCTTAGAAATAATAGAACATCATGCCTAGGGACTAAAAGGATATCTTAATTAGACTATGAATTTGAGTAGACCTAAGAGAAATTTAGGCCTAAGTAATTATCTAAATGGTGCTCTAGAGTCGTTAAAGAGCGCAAAGCGCGGAATAATTGGTTATTATTATTATTATTATTATTATTATTATTATTATTATTATTATTATTATTATTATTATTATTATTATTAATTAATTCGGGAAGATGATATATAAATAAGTAAGAGAAAAATATATGAACAAATAAAGTATGCATAAAAATGTAAGTAAGTTGGACAGTCATTACTTTCTTCTTCTGTAAAATAAGATATTAGTTAAAAATAATAAAGTTAAGTAAACCACAACAATAAGCAAGTAAGCAAACAAAGCATGTGACACATTCCAAATCTAAACAAATAATAATGCGTCCTAATATAAGGGACATTTTTGTGCCAAAGGTAGGCCTAACGTGTATTAAAGGACAAATATGTCATTATGTATCATTCCATAGTTTTAAATTAATTAAGCAATTTTATTTTTCAAAAAATTAATAATAATAATAATTAAAAAAAAATAGTAATAAAGTAAATGAATTGCTTAAACCATTTTTTTGTTATAAATATTCAAAAGAAAATATAATAGAAGATATTTTCGTCTTGTTTAAACTTCTCGATGTTACGCTCGATTATGTCATTTGAAAATTTTCATACATATCATCGAAAAATTAGTCATGCTCCATTACCTAAGATTTAATTAATTTAGAGCAAATGGTCTACATAACTGGCGTTTTTATCCTTCAAATAATGCACATATACATGATAAGGCGTCACTTGGGGTTGAAAACCCACTTGGACTTTAGATAAGGTTAACTAATGGATTTAATATACCTCAGATATTAAATCACCTAAGGTTAAAATGATGCATGTTCTTAAAGGGATTTTATTTAGCTCTATCTTAGGTTGACTAAGAGTGAGTTTTTTTAGACTGGTCTTGTCCCAAGTGGACAACTTGAGAGTGGAAAGCTCGTGATTGCCGACCGCACCGCTGATCGACTTACTCACGTACTTTCGCCTAAAAGGTATTTTTAAAAAATGTGCGATCGCAAACCACGTAACTTCTAGGTGTGTGCATAGTGTGAGTTTTTCAGGAGTTGAGGAAGTGAAACACAATGACAGTTTATATAAAGCAATAAGAATTGATAAATAATTCATGTAAGACAATTTATCACGTAAAGGAAATTCAAATAAACATCATAAACAAACACTAACACACAAATAAATTTTATTATTAACCTAAGTTTGTTATGGTTTAGAACCTAGTATCCCTAGCAGAGTCGCCATGTTGTTATACCCTATTTTAACACAGGTCAAATTAGAGTATAACATACTGGTAATTCCGATGTTTAATTAATTTTAACAGAGTCGCCACCTAATTAGTTTAACGATGAATTAGGACATCAATTTTAGTTAAGTAATGCTTAAGTTAACTCTTTTTATGGTCCTCTTAACTTTAAGATTATAGGTAAGAATTCTAATTAATCTGATAGGGAAGGTTGTACAGCACCCTATTTTTGAAAATTGTTAAGGCAACAGTGACTAAAAGTTTTAAACAACTTAAATATTAGCTTAAAAGAAACCAAATTTCATATTTAAACTTGAAAGTATTAAAAGCAAGCTAAAGTCAAGAAGAACATTTTCATAATAGAGTGAGTTGCTTGAGACACATCATTTGAACTTTCAGAAGAAAAAAAAAAGGGAAGCCTTTCTTACGTAGCGCATAGTTCAGTTGAATAATCTATAAAAAGACTTAGTATAAAAATATTTTTTCTTGAGCAAAAGATTTAACTGATATGAGAATGTTCTCTGACACAATCTTAAGAAAATAGGCTCGTCTATCAAATGATATACGTGACTTAACTTTTGAGTAAATAAAGACTCAACTAACAACTATCCCAAAGTACTATTGTTGACTTTAAAAAGCTATTATAATAACTAATTATTTTACTGATGACTAAATAGATCCTCTAGGTGGCTAAACAAAATTGTTACCTAAACATGTATTAACAAAATTCCAAATTAAAATAATTAAACACAAAAATCAATAGTTAATCTAAAAGATTCAGACAAAATAGATGCTAAAGACAAAAGTCGCCCTTGGAGACTCCCTTGTTTACTTCCTATCAGTTGCATCCATGGGACGTGATGACTCCATGTTCGGGCGAGGAAGTTTTGGCATGAGACTCCATTGGTTCCAAAGTACATATGCAAAGACGGAAGGAGAAAAGCAAGAATTAGGAAAGATCTAAAATGACTATGAAATAAAAGGCAATGAGATATTAAAACTTATAATTTAAAACAAAATCAGAGACATTGATGGAAAAAGTAGGTGTCCAATTCCAGCAAGCTTATACATGCTAATGGGTTTGCAATTCTTAGGTTGTCATGACCCTAAAATATCAAGTCGTGATGGCGCCTATCGTGAAATCATGCAAGCCACACATTTAATTTATTAAAAGTTATTTTCAAAAAATTCACTATATTTGCAGCAAGAGTCTCATATTTAATAAGCATTTAAGAGTTTAATCATCAGTGATAAACATAAGTAAAATAAAACCCGATCCCATATCTAGTGTCACCGATTCATGAACCACTATAAATAAACCGTCGAAATACAAAACTGACATAATACTGTCTGAAATAATAACATGCGGTAGGTAGATAAAGAAGGAGAAACGAGGTTGCGATCGCCAACTGCTACCTTGAAGACTCCAAAAGAAACTATGACAGCAAATCCGCAATCGCTACCGGGTCCTGATGTACCTGGATCTGTACACAAGGTATAAGGGGGTAACGTGAGTACACCAACTCAGAAGTAACGAACCCAAACTATCGGCTGAGAGGTAGTGACGGACTAAACCTCAATATTGTACTGAAAACAGTGTACGAAGTACAGGAATGTTCACAGTTCTTACAGATAATGAAAGAAGACAGAATGATACAGATATGACTAGTAGCTCATGTATAACTCAAGATACCCTACATGCCAATATGTCAACTGTAATGCACATAGTGCTCAAAATCTCTCACATATGAGTCCACTCAGTATTGTATATGGCTCTCAGGCCCAGCGAAGATCCATCCCGGAATGTACATAAATATCGGTGACCGTAGTCACTCGGTACTGAGGAAGGCCAATCCAGCTCCACGAAGAAGATCCATCTCCGGAATACAATCCATGTCCAGGGAAGATCCATCCCACAATTATCATCACTTTGGACAAGATCCATGTCCAGGGAAGATCCATCCCTCAAATATCATCACTTCGGACAAGATCCATGTCCAGGGAAGATCCATCTCTCAAATATCAATGCACTCACTGGGGGTGTAAAGAATCCGGAGGGGCTCCTCTTAGCCCAAGCGTTATATCAAGCCAATGAAGACATGATCAGAGTATCGCTGCGGTGTGCAGTCCGATCTCGTAACTCTCTCAATAACAGGCTCTCGGCCTCACTCAGTCATTACTCTCCAGTCTCGCGCACATGAGCTCACAGATGCATGAATTATCCCGAAACAATGATAAATATATAAAATTGACAATTACCGAGACTAAGGCATGAAATGATATGCTATGACAAGACTAAGTATATGAAATCAAATAAACACATAAGGAGACAGTAATATACGACAACTCGGGTCTCAGCATTTTCGGCGTGAAACCCTAGCATTTGACTTAGCATGATTTCTAGCATGTTCACATTAACCACATCAATAAAAGTGCGGATATCAATCCGTAATAGCTACTGGACGGTGTCGTGGGATAGGCCAGGCCACAAATCACTCGGTGCACGCCCGCACGCCCGTCACTTGGCACGTGCGTCACCTAATTATAATCATATAGAATTTAGTTCGGGGTTTCGAACACTCTGAACCAAGTTTGGAAATGCTAGTTACCTAAAAATCGGCTAAAATCCTAGCCTTCAATGCCTTTGCCTCTAGACACGGCCTCTGATCGCTCCAAATCCCAATAACTCCACTGAAAATCCTCTCAAATTTCACCTTCTTCCGAGCTCTCTAATGGGTTTCTTTGAAAATATGGACTAAACCCTCATTTTTGAACTTAACACTGTCTGCCCAGATATTCCTTCTACGCGAACGCGACCAACCTCTCGCGTTCGCGTAGGCTGATCAAACCTGCCCCCAAAATGCCCTTCGCGAACGTGGACCATGCATCACGAACGCAAAGCTTTACCAAACCCAAGCCTTTGCGAACGCATTCTACCCATCGCGAACGCATAGACCAAGGGACCTGGAGCCCCCAGCTGCCCCACATCTCTACCGAACGCGTCCCCTAACACGCATCCCCGACGCACACGCTACTTGAAGCTTCGCGTTCGCATCCTCCCTTTCGAGAACGCATAGAGCAAAATCTACCACCCCAAAATATACTCTTCACGAACGCGTGACCTCCTCTGCGAACGCCAAGAAAAAATCTCTGCAACCAAACACCATAAAATCTGCTATCTCCAAGGTCCAAAAATTGATCCGTTAACCACCCGAAACACACCTGAGGCCCTCGACACCTCAACCAAACATGCCAACACATCCCATAACCTCATTCAAACTAAGTTGAGCCTTCGAACCACTCAAAACAATGCCAAAATACCAAATTCACCTCGGATTCAAGCCTAAGAACTTAGAAACTTCAAAAGTTCGCCAATGATGCCGAAACCACCCAAAACATGTCCGATTGACCTGAAAATTTACACGAACATCCAAAATAATACCACGAACCTGCTTCAACTTTCCAAATTCCATTCCGACCCCGATAGCCTATTTTCCATTGTCGACCGAAAATCGCAAAAAAAACCAATTTCACCATTTCAAGCCGTATTCTACCCTGGACCTCAAAACAACATTCCGAACACACTCCTAAGTCCCAAATAACCTAACGAATCTATCCGAGCCATAAAATCAGCATCGAAGGTCATTTGCCTAAAAGTCAACTCCTGGTTGACTTTTCCAACCATTAAGCCAACTTAAGACACCAAGTGTCTCAATTCTCTCCACAATCACTCTGAACCCAAGCCAACCACCCCAACACAACATAAACAAGCTGAAAAATACATAATAGAGCAAAAATGGGGGAACCGGGGCTAAACACTCGGAACGATTGACCGGGTCGTTACATCCTCCCTCACGTAAACGTACGTTCGTCCTCGAACGTGCATAGAGTTTCTCCAAACACCACCAAAATTGCCGTGTAACCTACCATTAACATACCCGAGGGTGATCCCATGTCACCCTATCCCATATAGGTCGAATAGCACATACCCAGAAGTGATGTTTTTCCGTACCTGCGAATGGGAGCCGCAGGTGCGAGGTCACATGCACGGGAGGAGGCTCGAAGATGCGGAAATGGGAAGCCCATGTTAGAGCGTAGGCGTGAGCATTTGGCCACACCTGCGAGGCGGTAGGTGCGGAAGCTAGGTGTTCAGGTGAAATCCGTAGGTGCGATCGTTTGGGCCGCAGATGTGGTGCCGCTTATGCGAGAAAAAGGCCGGTGGTGCAAGAAACCTGGGCAAAATGTATAAATACCATCGGGTGAGTTTCGGGTAGCTAACGGGGTGTGAAAATATGAAAAATCTGGTGTTTAATTGCAGCTTCTGGTGTCTGGTAGCTTAGTCTATGCGATCGCATAGGTGGAGCTGCGATCGCATAGAGTTGAGAGTGGGGGAGGGCTTGTTTCCTGTGCGATCGCATGGAAAGGTCCGCGATCGCAGTGTAGGGAGTCCGGACGTTATGCGATCGCATTCCTTCTTTGCGATCGCATAGGCTTAGGTGAAGGGGCAACTGGGTTGCACTATGCGATCGCATCTCGTCTTCCGCGATCGCATAGTGTGTCAGTGGAGTCAGGTGGGGGCTGGGTAGTATCTCTCTACGATCGCGTAGTTTTGTCTGCGATCGCAGACGCCTGGCCTGCTCCCTTCCGCGATCGCACCCCTTGTTCTGCGATCGCATAGTAGCAAAACTTCAAGCTCTGCGATCGCAGCCCCTCTTCAGCGATCGCAGAGAACAAAATCGCCCAGTTATCTTTAAGTCTTAAAAACAGAATACTCTACACGGGACTTTGCTATTTTCAGCCTTCTTCTCCTCATCCAACCTCCATGGTCGACCCCCAAGCTAGGACCTTTCAATAGACCTTTGGGTAAGTGATTTCAACTTTTATTTCTTCCACTTTCCTTTCATAATCATTAGAAACCTAGGCCAAAAATCATAAAATCAAGTAGAAATTAGGGGTTTTGGGTAGAATTAGGTTTTTGGGAAAATTGGGTGATTCAGCCTCAATTTGGGGTCGGATCTTGAAAAAACTCATATATTTTAACTCGTGGGGTAATGGGTGAACGGGTTTTGGTCCGAACCTAGAGTTAAGACCACGTGGGCCCGGGGTCGAATTTTGGAAATTTTGAAAGAATGGTAGGAATTGTGTATTTAGGCTATGGGATGGTGTTATTGAGTTATTATTGATATACTTAAGTTAATTATGCCTAGATATTGAGGTTCCGGAGTTGAATTCAAAAGGAAAGACGGTCTTAGAGGGTTGATTGCTATACTTTGGACCGAGGTAAGTGTCTTTCCTAATTTCGGTGAGGGAATTATGTGTTAAGTGATTATCATGTTCATTGCATAGGTGAGGTGACAAGTACCTATGCAATGTGTGTCTCGCATGCCCGTGAGTCTATTTTGATAGAAATTGCAATATTTCTTCCATGTTTAGCATATTATGAGATTGTCTTTACTTGGTAATTTATTCTTGATTGAAAGTATTGGCGGCTGAGATTGCGAAGTGTTGATAAAAATGATAATCCAAGTGTAGAGTATGTGATTAAGGTGATTGGTTATAGCTGAGACCCTTGCCGGGCATTTCTTGAGTTATTGAACTGACGTTTTACCCCTTGCTGGGTGTTTCGGAACTGCTTATTTCCACTATGCTGTATTCCTTGCCATTTTATCTGTTATTGTTTGGTGAGGAAGAGTGTAAAGCACCAAGGGTGATGTCGTGCCATGATATTTGATTACATTTTATAGTGAGGAAGAGTGTAAAGCACGAAGGGTGATTTCGTTCCATGATTCATATTGAATATAAGCACGAAGGTAAATGCCGTGCCATGACTTTTATTGATTATAAGCACGAAGGTTAATGGCTTGCCATGATACATTGTACATTGCATTTTGAGGGAGAGTAAAAGCACGAAGGGTGATGCCGTGCCATGATATTTGATTACATTGCATTGTGAGGAAGAGAGTAAAAGCACGAAGGGTGATGCCGTGCCATTGTTTACTTTTCTGATATTAATACTTGCTTCGTGGAATATTATATTAGATGCCTCCCTTGTTTACTTCTATCTGTCAATTTGACTGCTTCATTTCACTTGTTCCCCTTTACTGCTCCCATATCCCTTACTTGTCTGCTTACCTCCTTCCTTGTATTATTCCTGTTACCTGCTGTAGAATAGGACATGTTATCGTTATTGTCAAGTCTAGCCTCATCACTACTTCGGCCGAGGTTAGGCTCGGCACTTACTCAGTACATGGGGCCGGTTGTACTGATACTACACTGCACTTCTTTATATTGTGCAGATCCCACTCCCTGACCCCGTGGACCGCTCTAAGGGAGTCACCTTCAGTCCACATTGAGCTTCAAGGTATACCACTGGCGTTCGTGGACCCTGGAGACTCCTCTGCTATTGTGTCCTATTGTCTTACTTCTCTTTGAGTTCTAAAGACAATAATGTATTTCCTTTCAAACTTGTATTTAGTATTCTTATAGCTAGTCCGTGAGATTGTGACACCCCGGTTTTGGGATATTTGCGATGTTGTCACCTTTATCATTTCATTGTGCGTTTTGGGAATATTATTACTTTTCTGTTGTAAAAACTTTTGAAATGATTTGGAAATGTTCAGTAAAGGTTGAAAGTTAAGGAAATTGTGATTTTCCAGTAGAGGTTTGAAAGTTAACTGGCTTTATTACTGTTACGTTATTTTATAGATGTCAAAGTGTTGTGTATGTTGGCCTGTCTAACGCGTTCAACGTTAGACGCAGTCACGGTCTGAAAGGTGGGATTTCGGGTCGTGACAAGTTGGTATC
>ML282468.1:33708-45322 GCA_005239495.1 Nicotiana undulata | reverse complement strand
CCTTACAACCTAGCCTCGCCGGGCTCGAACCAACCAACCGGAGATCTACACCTCCTACCATATTAAGCCTTATACGGGGCCATTTGAATACTGGACTTGTAGCTATTATTGTATGCAAACTCCGCCAAAGGAAGAAACCGATCCCACGGACCACCGAAATCAATCACACAAGCACGCAACATGTCCTCCAAGATCTGGATAGTCCTCTCCGACTGGCCGTCGGTCTGTGGGTGAAATGCTGTACTCATCTCTACCTGCGTGCCCATACCCCTCTGTAAAGACCTCCAAAACGGAGACGAAAACTGAGTACCCCTATCGGATATGATGGAAACTGGAACCCTATGCAATCTAACATTCTCCCTGATGTAAATATCCGCTAACTTCTCCGAAGTATAAGTGGTACTGACTGGAATGAAGTGTGCCGACTTGGTCAGTCGATCTACAATGACCCAAATAGCATCAAATCCCTTCGAAGTCCGTGGAAGCCCAACTACGAAGTCCATGGTAATCCGCTCCCACTTCCACACTGGAATAGCCATCTCCTGAAGCAATCCACCTGGTCTCTGGTGCTCATACTTGACCTGCTGACAGTTGAAACACCGAGCCACATATCCCACAATATCTTTCTTCATCCTCCTCCACCAATACTGCTGTCTCAAATCCTGATACATCTTCGCGGCACCCGGATGGATGGAATACCGCGAACTATGAGCCTCTGCCAATATCAGCTCTCGAATACCATCTACATCGGGTACACAAATGCGACCCTGCATCCTCATAACCCCGTCATCATCAATAGTCACATCCCTGGCATCACCCTGTCGAACCTTGTCCCGAAGGACTGACAAATTACGATCATCATACTGGCGTGCTCTAATCTGATCATATAAAGAAGACCTGGAAGCCATACTCGCTAACACCCGTGGGGGTTCTGACAAATCCAATCTCACCACTTGTCCCGCTAAGGCCTGAACATCCCGTGCTAAAGGTCGCTCCGCTGCCGAGATATAAGATAAACTCCCTAGACTCACTGCTCGGCGACTCAGAGCATCGGCCACCACATTGGCCTTTCCTGGATGGTACAAAATGGTAAGGTCATAATCCTTAAGAAGATCCAACCATCTTCTCTGGCGCAAGTTCAAATCTTTTTGCCTCAATAGGTACTGCAAACTGCGGTGGTCAGTATAGATCTCACATTGAACTCCGTATAAATAATGGTGCCAAATCTTCAAGGCGTGGACAATGGCAGCTAGCTCAAGATCGTGAACCAGATAGTTCTTCTCGTGCACCTTCAACTGCCTGGACGCGTAGGCAATCACCCTACCGTCCTGCATCAAAACCGCTCCCAACCCAACTCTGGAAGCATCACAATAGACTGTGTAGGAACCTGAACCAGTGGGCAATACTAATACCGGAGCCGTAGTCAAAGCAGACTTGAGCTTCTGAAAGCTCTCCTCGCACTCATCAGACCATCTGAATAGGGCACCCTTTTGGGTCAATTTGGTCATAGGCGAAGCTATAGAAGAAAACCCCTCCACAAAACGACGGTAGTAACCTGCCAAACCAAGGAAACTCCTGATCTCTGTGGCTGAGGATGGTCTGGGCCAACTCTGCACCGCCTCAATCTTCTTCGGGTCCACCTGAATACCCTCACTAGACACCACGTGACCCAGAAAAGCCACTGAACTGAGCCAAAACTCACACTTGGAGAATTTTGCGTAAAGCTTCTCCTCCCTCAACCTCTGTAACACAACCCTCAAGTGCTGGGCATGCTCCTCTTGGCTACGAGAATACACCAGGATATCGTCAATAAACACAATGACAAATGAATCGAGGTAGGGCTGAAACACACTGTTCAACAAATGCATGAACGCAGCCGGGGCATTGCTCAACCCAAAAGACATAACCAAGAACTCATAGTGACCATATCTGGTCCTGAAGGCAGTCTTCAGAATATCAGAATTCCGAATCTTCAACTGGTGATATCTGTATCTCAAATCAATCTTGGAGAATACCTTAGCTCCCTGGGTCGTTACAACTAACCTATCCGAAATTTCAGATTTCACTGTGAAAACCCATTTTCTTAAAATTCCCGTGATTTACCTTAAATTGCTTATTTCAAATCTGATGAACTTTGAAATGTATGAGTATAGGTTTCCTAAACATCATCTTCTTAATAACTAAATAATAACAATAAACGTTCGAATCTGCCAAAATGAGCTTCTGATTGTTGTTTTATAAATCGTAAATCAATATTTTCTGTTTTGTGCCTTTGATTTCCTTAATTTAATATGCTTTTGCTGAATTGTGTAGACTTCTTCTTCTTTACAAATAGCCAGAAACTAGGATTGGCCGGAAGTGTTAATTGCTAATTGGGCCAGATTCGTCCATGGCCCAAATCTTCATATATTAGACTAATAAAGTTAGTTTGAGCAAACCTTGAATAGTTCCATTGTCTAGAAAAGCTCCCCTAAATTAGTCTCATAACTTAACTTAGGAATTCACTTTAGATATAGTGAATATTCAAACCCCTTCCTTAATTAGATAGTGAATACCTTTAGACTTAAAAAACAAATTAATGATCAAAGTATACGTTCGCGTAACTTTGCGTACAAAAAAACAACTAAAATACACCTTTTTCTCAAAATTGTGTGTACATTTACGTAACACAAAAAAGATTAAAATGAACACTCGTAGAGACACCTTTAGGAACGGATTTTTAAAATTATCGAAATTACGTACATGCTCGCGTGACGTGATTTCGATTTCTTTTGACAACCAAAACAAAAATACACGCTTGCGCAACTTTAGTTACTTCTTTAATTGAATTCAGTGTCGAGAATTATGTACACGTCCACATGAAATGATGTTTTATGCATCCAATCTCAACGGATTTACGAATATGTGACCCGTCTCAAAATAACTCTTTGAATACAAGTGAATAATAAAAGCGGTAAAAATATAAAAATGCACATAGGTATAAAAATAGTAATTAAACAATTTAGGCCAAATTTAATCATTAAGCGACCGTACTAGAATCACGGAACTCAGGAGTGCCTAACACCTTCTCCCAGGTTAACAGAATTACTTACCCGGATTTCTGGTTCGCAGACGATTTAAACATAGTCAAAATTCCTCGGTTTGGGATTTTTAAATAAATGGTGTCCCGAAACACCCTAATAAATCCGGGTGTCGACTTTGAATAAATAAAATAAATTCCAAAATTGAATAGTGTCACTTAAAGTGGAAAACTCCCTTATTACCCTTACCGGTGAAAAAAGAGGTGTGATAGCTCTGGCGACTCTGCTGGGGAAATCGAACCCAGAATCTCTGGTTCAGGGTTCAATAATTCGAGCTTATTGATATGATTTTACTTGGCTTTATTAATTTTGATATTACTGTATTTTGTGCGCTCAATGTGCTAAATGTTATTTATTTACCGCTTTGATATTTATTTGAACTGTATTTAAGCTGCTTTCTTACGTCTCCCTTCCGAGTCTTCTAAAAATTAGTGCACATGTTCGCGTGGTCCGCCTTTCTGTTAGAGGTCATACCAAGTAAGAAATACGGAGATGGATTAGCCACTAGGCCGGATAGCCTTTCGTGCTACCGTTACGTTGCTCCCACCCCGACTTGAGTTGTCCGCTCGGGTAAACCAGGTCTAGAACAAAAACTTCAGGTTTAAACCTAGAATGACAAAACCTCATGCCGGATCCCTAGTAGGAACGATTATTTGCATCACATACATTTTGACTTAGGGGACTCAACACAGGGTTTGGGTCCATCTAGGACAGGTGTACCCGAAACAAAAAGACCATCCATATGCATCCTACTTGCTATGTGCGCATTATTGTCTCGGCTTGTTTGTTGACCGACTAAAGAAAGAAATAAAAACAATAGAAAAACCAAGAGTGAGGTAGATTAGAAATTTACCAGTAAAACACAGATTTTTGAAAAGAAAAATACCTCGAAACTCTGTCAAAATTTTCCGAAAAAAGAGGAGAAAAAGAATTTCAAAATAAGTGAAAATGAGTCAAAATCATTTTTTTAGTTATGTCAAAACTGACCAAACTACGTGGGTATGGTTCTCATCGGATGTGAGATACGTAGGCAAACCTCATCGGTGCCGACCCCACTTTTCAAAAATAAACAAAAGTGAGTCCATCAGTCAAAATAAAATCGATCCAGCTTCGGTTAAGTCTTGTACCGTTCTTGCCAGAATAGCCTTGGAACATTTTACGTTGTCGAATGACTATTTTCGTTAAAACGGACCTGTCTGTCACTGTTTCTAGAAAGTACCTTGTTTTGGCCTAAAAAATTTACTCAAAAGTAAGAAGGGGCCACTTTTGCGAAAATGATCACTTTGGTCAGTATTGCGCCAATAGCCACTTTTAGGAGAGGTGTCTTTTAAAATTGAAACTGGTCTTTTGTAACAAAGAATTTGTTGGTCTATTGTGTCAAAATTAGAAGTAATCCTAACCCTATCCATTCACAGGTGTAAAATGAGTACTGTCCAAACTCCGCAACTGAACATCGTAGAAGAAGCTCCACTACAACTCCGAATGAGGTGCCATGACTTAGACAAAGAGGGAAAAGAATGGGTAGGCGAACAATTGGGGGTTCTTGTAAATATCATGAAAGTTAAACCTAGAAATGACTTGATCAAAGCCTTGGTAACCTTCTGGGACCCGGTTCACAATGTATTCCAATTCTCAGATTTTGAGCTCACTCCGACCCTAGAAGAGGTAGCGGGATATGGGGGTTTTGGTCAGGATTTGAGGAACCAACAACTCATCTTCCCAAGGTCCATGTCAGTGCGTCGTTTCTTTGAGTTCCTTTCCATTAGCAGACAACTTAGGAAAGACCGGGTGGTTGATGGCTGTTTCTCGTTCTATTTCCTATACTCCAGATATGGTTTCCTAGACAAATTTGAAACACATGAAAAGGGTTTGACTAACAAACAAGACAAAGATACTTGGAGAATCCATCGCCGAATAGCCTTCATTATAGCATTCTTGGGTGTCATGGTCTTTCCTAATGCAAAAGGGACCATTGATGTTCAGGTGGCCAAAATTGCCCAGGTGTTGACTGAGAAGAAAGATCATACATTGGCTCCACTCATACTATCTGATATTTACCGGGCCTTAACATAGTGCAAATCGGGGAAAACATTCTTTGAAGGTTGCAACATTATTCTCCAAATGTGGCTAATCGAACACCTTCACCATCACCCGAAGTTTATGAGCTATGGTCCTGACAAAACCAACTTTATTGAAAGATATGAAGAGAGGATAAAGGATTACCGTACCTCGGAAGGAGTTGAGGCTTGGGTTGATCATCTGAGAACTTTACGAGCAAACTAGATAGAGTGGACTCTGGGAAGGTTGCCTGTCAGGGATGTCATACATATGTCGGCTGAAAGAAATCATTTGCTATTGATGGGTCTCAAAAGTGTTCAACCCTATGCACCCCAAAGGGTTTTGAGACAGTTGGGCCGGTATCAAGTATTACCCGAGGAGGAAAATTTGAGCACCCAGGTCATTGAATTACACCCTGAAGCTCCCTTACTCGAGGCATTAATTTAACAAAGCTGAAATAGGTGTCGGTATTTGAAAGAAGATACTCAAGTGCCTGACCTTGCTAGAGGTGAAGTAGATCCGGGATATGCAGCGTGGTTTGAAAAGAGAAATTGCATAATTGAGGAACCAGAACCCGAGTTAGAAAGGCCTTCCAAAAGGCATCATGTTCAAGCTTTTGACGATAAGATTCAAGAAAGGTTAGCTTGGGGAGAAAAGAAAAAGGGTATCAAGCCACCATCCACGCTCTGAAGGAGAAACTGAGAAACCTTGAGTTTGATAATGAGTTGCAAGCACAGGTAGTTGAAGGCGAGAAACGACAGTTGACCGGAGAGAATGAGGCACTCCGTGCCCAAATTCGGAGTTTAAAAATAGATGCCGAAACACCCATGATGAGTGAAAGGGATGAGAAAATCATTAGCAACCCGAGGAAAAAGGTTCATGAGTATGCATTTGATTTGACTAAAGCTGAAAAAGACATGCTAGATGCCCAAACCAAGCTAGCAAAGGGGGCAGAAGAACAGGCTCATCACTTGAGGCAGAAATATGGAAAAGAAATTGCAATCTTAAAGGAAAAATTATTTTCCATGGGAAATGAAATGGTCCAATAGACTAAAGAAAGGGAGCACTATTATGCACAAATTTTCCAATTTGAAGAAACAGTGCAACAACTTCAGGACCAAAACAATGCAGATGCCCAGGTATTGAAAGCCCGAGCACAGCAAATAGGGCGCCTGCTTCAAGAGAAAAAGGGTCATTAGGAACGGGATCAAAGAAATAGCTGACTACGTTGTGCAGAAATGTCACGAGTGTGAGAGTATGACTACATCCATGTTCTTTGCCTCGATGATGAATTTCGTCCACCAAGTGATGGATGATTTGGATCGACTTCAAGGAGACATTGCACGCAGGCCTGCACAGAGACCAGCCAATGCACCACCAGCCCTGAGAAGACAACCAAAAGCCCTCCTTTACTATTGATATTTTAGTTTTCGAGTCTGTATCTTATTACTTTCTAGAATGTTAAGTTATTTTGTCTTTTGTCTGGAGTCTGTACCTTTCTTTCATGGTTGTCAGTATTTCCAAATTACTTGTAATGAAAAGATCTATCTTTAGTAATGAAATGAAAATTGCGCTTGTTTATTTTATATCTATTCCTTGAACTATGTGATGATCTGATTCATGCGGTGTCATGATACGTAGGAAATCCACATCGGATTCGATCATAACTCTAAAAGAAAAAATAAAAAGAGAGAAAACATTAAAGCCGGGATGAAACACACAGTCGTCGTAAACATCTAAGAAAAATGTTTAACTGCTTAGGTGCATCGCATCCTGTTGGCCCATGTCACTGAATGGGTTTTGAAGATTGACAAGTTGAACCACGTCCATCAGAGCACACACATCTGAACGGAACAGTTGGCACAAGAATTGTTCATGCATAGGAGATATCAGTGATTGCTGAGTATCAAAGAGCTAAAAGGATGTCTACTAATACGAAAAGGTTGCAAACTGATAAAGAAGATTGAAGTTGATTTCAGCAAGGACACAAATAGAGAAGGAAGTTGAGTCATAGTCGAACTCGTATACCCAGGTAGAGTTGGATCAGAACTGAACCATGTACTCAAAAACTGACTCTATAAATACTCAATGTATTACTGCTGAAAGAAGTGACGCACAAAGACAAAAGTGAATCAAGTTCTGAAAAGCAAAAGTTCTGAGGATATTTTGCAAGCAGAATTATTGTGCGAAGGCTACAGTTCAACTAGAAGAAACAGTTTCGTTGTTGATGTATTGAGTCTAGTTGGTTGTAGTAGGCGTTTTAATATTGTATCTTTTCAGCTTTCATAGAAGCAATTGTGATAGGTACACATTGTTCAAGTTAGAGTTAGCTTGAAATCTGTAGAGATTAGCTAGAGGCTAGTTGATACAAAGAGGATTAGAGTTAGTCCTAGGATTACAAAAGAGTTTATTTTGTAAGTCCGTTTGGCTCAGAGTTTTTAGTGAAGTGTTTGAGCAAATCCTACTGAGGAGTAGGTCGTGGTTTTTTCACCTTTTGAGCCAGGTGTTTTCCACGTAAAAATCTCCGTGTCTTTACTTTACTGCTTTATTATTCCGCAACAGTAGAAAATAGTACACAAAGAAGAACCAGGTTCTTCTTATTAGACAGCACTCGAAAATTGGGTACTGTATAATTAACTTATATTATTGTGTAGTATTGAAGTCTAAAATATCAATTGGTATCAGAGCAGGTTATCCTTGAAAGGGCTAACACCTTGGAAAAGATTAGGATGAGTGTACCACCTGGGAATTGGGAAGGTCAATCAACTGCAAGGCCGCCACTCTTCAATGGCCAGTACTATTCTTGGTGGAAAAATAGAATGAAGGACCATCTTATTAGAGAGTACTATGAACTATGGGACATAGTCACTGATGAACCCCTTGCAACAATAAAGAAGACTGTTGAAGGTGTAGATGTACCTAAGACTAGGGCTGACTGCACAGCTGAAGATTTGAAGAAATGGGAGAATAATGCCAAGGCCAAGAAGTGGCTAGTATGTGGACTAGGTCCTAATGAATACAGTAGAATCCAAAGCTACACAATAGACAAGGAAATCTAGGACACTCTACAAGTAGCCCATGAAGGAACACCTCAAGTTAAAAGGTCTAGAGGTACACTACTATACTCTCAGTATGAAAACTTCACTATGAAAGAAGGAGAAACTATTCAGGAGATGTACACAAGGTTTACAACCTTGACCAATGAACTCAAGTCTCTTGGAAGAATCATACTTGAAGAAGACAAGGTAGAGAAGATCTTGACAAGGGTGTTGCCTATCTCCTGGGAAAGCAAGATCACTGCTATCCAGGAACCCAAAAATATGGCTACCCTTAGACTGGATGAGTTAATTGGAAATCTTACTGCTTATGAACTCAGAAGGCAAACCATGAAGATGGATGCCCCAAAGAAGGAGAGAAGTCTAGCATTGAGGATCACTGAAGGAGCAGATCTGGAGGAGGATGAGATGGCCATGATCACTAAAGAATTTAGAAACTTTCTCATGATGAAGAAGGGCATCTCCAGGGGAGGAAACTTCAACAAGACAAATGCACCAGAAAGGCCAGCTAATGAGGGATGCTACAAGTATGGAAAAACTGACCATCTCATCAAAAAATACCCTCAGTGGGAAGTAGAATGGAGGAAAGAAAGATATGAAAGAAAGAACAGGAAGAAGGAACTGGTCCAACCCAACAGAACCACTACAAAGGCTATGGTTGCTGCTTGGGGGGAAAGTTCAGATGAAAAATCAGAGGATGGTGAGACAGAAGATCAGGCTCTCATGGCAATAGGAGAATCTGATGAGGGAACTTATGAAGACCCAGAGGTAAGTATCTCACAACTTAAAACTAAAATAAAGTTTTTATCTTAGGAAAAACTCTCTGAGTTGCTACTTGACTTCGTAGATGATTTTGAGGAAACAACCAAAGAGAAGGATCAACTATCTAAAGAGTATGCAATGCTGAAAGCAGAATGCATGGACCTGGAAATAAGGGTCAGTGAATCTGAAAAGAAAAACACTGTCCTGATGAACCAGGTCCATCCACTCGAAACTGAAATCCTAGAACTAAAATCTGAAAACTTAAAGTTAAGACTCGGATCTAGTAAAAAGGTGGTTGATCACTCTCATGACATGTTAGAAGAAGACTTAGGAAAACTAAAGGATAAAATGTATGACAAGGATGAACAGATAAAATCTCTTAAAGAAGAACTTGGCAAAGTCAAACATGAATTTGATAGAACACGCAAATGGAATAAGTCTTCTGATGCATTAACTTGGCTTCAAGAGAATCATAGTAGTAACCGGAGAGGGCTTGGTTTTGGGAGTCAATTGCCTAAATGGGATCCAAAAGAAAGTATCTCACTCTCCTTGAAAATAAAATGTGCACCCATTGTGGGAAGACTGGCCACTACAAATATGAGTGTGTTGTAAAAGAGCAGGCCAGTCAGAAAAATGAGAGATTCATTAAAAAGAAGAACTGGCTACCAAACTGGGCCAGGAAAAATCTGATTCATCCTTTCTCTCATAGAAAAGGACCCAAACTAGTTTGGGTTCTTAAAACTAACCCCTGATTTGCTTTTGTAGGTACAAGTGAAGGGAAGCAGCCTAATTTGGTTTTTGGACAGTGGCTGCTCTAAGCATATGACAGGGAACAAGGAACAGTTCCTTTCACTTGAAAACCTCAAAGGAGGAAATGTCTCCTTTGGAAACGGAAAGAAAGGTGAAACTATAGGGGTCAGCAAGGTAGGTAAAGATGACACATGTTCAATTGAAAATGTGTATCTGATAGATGGCTTGAAATATAGCCTAATCAGTGTGTCACAACTGTGTGACAGAGGTAACCTTGTCGCTTTTACTTCCACAAAATGTTTTGTGATCAACCTGCTTACTGACAAGATTGTTTTGCAGGGAAAAAGAATGAACAATATCTATGTCATTGACTTGTCCACACTGTCTGACAATGAACTCACTTGCCTTAGTGTGTTGGACAGTGATCCCCTCCTGTGGCACAAAAGACTTGGTCATGCAAGTCTGACTTAGCTTAACAAGCTAGTCTCTAAGAACTTAGTGGTAGGACTCCCTAACATTAAGAAACTGGTCAGTACCACCAGGGCGTTGGAACTGGTTCATCTGGATCTGTGTGGTCCAATGAGAACCCTGAGCAGAGGTGGTAAGAAATATGTGATGGTGTTAGTTGATGATTACTCAAGGTTCACGTGGACCTTATTTCTGGCATCTAAGGATGAAGCATTTGATATGTTTATCACATTTGTTAAGAAAACTCAAAATCAGTTAGGACATCAACTAGCATCAATAAGATCTGACCATGGGACTGAATTTGAAAATGCTAAATTTGCTGAGTTCTTTGATGAACATGGTATCAATCATAATTTTTCTGCCCCTAGAACCCCACAGCAAAATGGGGTTGTGGAAAGAAAGAATAGAACTCTTGAAGACATGGAAAGAACCATACTTCTTTCCAGCAAACTACCACACAACTTCTGGGCTGAAGCAATAAACATTGCGTGCTATATAATCAATAGATGCATGACCAGGCCACTGGTAGAGAAGACTCCCTATGAATTACTCAAAGGAAGAAAGCCCAACATATCCCATCTTAGGGCTTTCGGATGTAAATGCTATGTGCACAATAATGGCAAAGATTCCTTAGGTAAATTTGATCCCAGAAGTGATGAGGGAGTATTCTTGGGATATTCATCACATAGTAAAGCCAATAAAGTGCNNATGGAACAGGTGATGGACCAGGTCCAACTACCCCAAGCAACATGACAGGGGGAACTCAACATGTGATTCCTGGCCCTGATCCTGTTCCACAACAACAGAACAACATGGAACTATCCATAAGTGAACTATTAGTTCTCAAACCACACAGATATTAGAGTTCTCACCCTCTTGAGAACATAATAGCAGATCTATCATCCGGAATAAAAACAAGAGCTTCCTTGAAAAATATGTGTGTGTTTCCAGTGGATGGATTAAGCTATTGATCATATCATAGGTCAAGGACGGAACGAAGAACCTACGTTTTTCTTCCTCCTCTATTCTCTACTAAGATTGTAATAGATTCGTGCTTTCTCTTCCCCGAGGGAACGGAACTAGCACTATAATTCCGAGTCACCTATCCAGTATGTGAGTGAGCCCGCCCTAAGAATCCCCTTTGTTCAATGAGGGAGGGGTCATAATGCCTTCATATCCTTAATCGAACCAAAGAACATTGGTGAAGCCCTACAAGATGTTGACTGGGTACCTGACATGCAAGAAGAGCTGAATCAATTTGAGAGGAGTCAAGTATGGCACTTGGTACCCAGGCCACTAGACAGATCAGTGAATGGCACCAAGTGGGTCTTCAGGAACAAGCTCGATGAGGATGGAACTGTTACAAGAAATAAGGCAAGACTGGTTGTTCAGGGATACATCCAAGAAGAGGGAATTGACTATGATGAGACCTTTGCTCCT
>ML282468.1:1852-33645 GCA_005239495.1 Nicotiana undulata | reverse complement strand
CTCAATGGATATTTGAAGGAAGATGTATTTGTCAAACAGCCTCCAGGTTTTGAAAGCAAAGAGTCACCTGATCATGTATATAAACTTGACAAGGCTCTTTATGGTCTTAAACAAGCACCTAGAGCATGGTATGAGCGATTGTCAAAATTTTTGCTGGAACATGGGTACAAACGAGGCAAAATTGCCAGTACTTTTTTCCTAAAGGAAAAGGGGAATGATCTTCTGATTGTGCAAATATATGTTGATGATATCATATTCGGGGCAAACACTGAAAAGCTTAGCAAGGAATTTGCTACACTAGTGAGGAGTGAATTTGAAATGAGTATGATGGGTGAGCTAAACTTCTTCTTAGGCTTACAAACCAAGCAAAAACCACATGGAACAATGATTCATCAACAAAAGTATGTGAAAGAACTCCTCAAGAAGTTCAAGATGGAATATTCAAAGGAAATAGACACCCACATAGCCACAGCTACTAAATTGGATGTGGATGAACCTGGTTCATCTGTTGATCAGAAGGTATACAGAGGAATGATTGTGTCTCTACTATATCTCATTGCCAGCAGACCAGATATTGTATTCAGTGTGGGACTATATGCTAGGTTTCAGGCAAATCCAAAGGAGTCCCACCTCACTGCAATGAAGAGAATTTTAAGATACTTGAAAGGAACCACTGATTTATGTCTTTGGTATCCTAAAGGTAGTAATTTCGACCTTGAAGGATATGCTGATGCTGATTATGCAGGTTTTCTGGTTGACAAGAAAAGTACTTCAGGAATGGCCCACTTCATGGGCTCTTTCCTTGTGTCTTGGTCCACCAAGAAACAAAATTCAGCAGCTCTGTCTACTGCTAAGGCTGAATATGCGGATGCAGCCTCTTGCTGTGCCCAGTTGCTTTGGATCAAGCAACAACTCCTGGACTTTGGTATAGATGTGGGATGCATTCCTATTTACTGTGATAACACTAGTGCAATTAGTATGACGAAGAACCCGGTTCATCACAAGAGAACTAAGCACATAGATGTTAGACACCATTTTCTGAGGGACAACTATGAAAAGGGAATGATCTCAATCGAATTCTCTACTACTGACCGTCAAATTACTGATATATTTACCAAAGCACTGAGTAGGGAGCATTATGAGAGAAACATTCTTGAATTAGGAATGATTAAGATCACCTAATTGAAAAATAAAAATTGGAAAAAAAATTTTGAAAAAAAAAATGAAAATTTTTCTTGACTAGAAAATTCAAATTAGGTACTTAATAAAATTAATCATTGCTCAGTATTATGTCTTTATTTCAATACTCTTCTGCCATGTATTAAGATGATTCCCTAGTTGCTAATGATGTTTTTCTATTTTTGTAAGTTGAGACAAATAAAGGATTTTACCTGGACGAACCTGGTTCATCCATGATGGTTCGCATAACTGACAAGGTACGTTCTAATATCCATACATGTATTAATTCAAGTACAGTCATACATGAGTAGGAATCTATCTATTTATGGTTCAAATTCAATTCTAGTACTTACCCAAATATTGAACCAGTTTCAAGAAGTCCCATCTCACTTGATTAGCCTAGTTTTAGGGGGAAAGTAACTGTCCAATCAATGTCTAATCAATGACAATTCTGAATCGATTAGAATTCCACTTGAGTTAATACTCTTCCGTTGTAATCTCCCCAGCCATAAGTTATAAAAAGGCCATCATTACCCATTGTGCATAAAGCAACAGTCGAACCTTGTTCAACTCACTCAACTCACAATCTCTACTGCCTTTTGTCTTTCTTCTCTCTAAACAATTCAAAATCATGTCGTCACCCCCACCAGCTTCTTCTGATTCATCTCCAAACAGAGATTATGATGGAGGCAACTATGAATCACACTCAAATTCACCCTCAGTGTATAGTTCTGAGTCTTCAGAAAAGTCGACAACCCCTGAACACCTTACAATCCCAGAACCCACACCAAACCCTACCCCAACCCCCAAGCCTCGTCGTGTAAAAGTTCTTGCACGCAAATATATGGCTTCTGGTTCAAGAGCCGAATTCTTGGAAGAATTATTGCATGCTGAAGAAGGCTCCACACCAGAATCGTCCAATGAATCATTCAAATCAGCCAATGAAGATGAAGCACCTGGTTCAACCAGTGGTGAGAAAGGTAATTCTAATGCTATCTCTGAAATAAATAATGCTGATCAACGATTTGTGTTGGTGGGTTCTATGGTGGATGTTGAAGTTCCCAAAAGGCAAAGAAAATCTGGGAAAGAGAAACCTCTTGAGATCGAGGGAGATGTAAATGTGAGGTGATCGGGAGAGGATGGTAATACACTGGAAATATGTGGTCCCGTTCTTGAAAATCTTGAAGAAGATGTCACAATCTCAGGGGGAACTAGTGGAGTTGAGGAAGCTGATGCTGGGTTGGAGAAATTGATTAAAGCAATAGATGAACACGTTTCTTCAGGGGAAGAAACTTTGGCTGAAAGATTGAGGAAGTTGGGGAACTCATATAACCCCAAGAAAAGAAGGACTTCAAAGTCCAAGAAGTCTACAGCCTCAGTTCCTTCGAAGAAAAGGAAAGTTGTTGGTTCTGCTGAGGTACCTGTTCCTAAGGTACGTGCTACGCGAAATTATATAAGAGAGGAGGAAGAGAAGTTATAAAAGGGTCTGCTAGAGAGCAAGAGGAAGAGGGCAGCAAAGGGAAAAACAAAAGTTGGAGAGCCTGTTGAGGCTGTTGTTGTTGAAGAAGAGACGTTGGACCTGGTCCAACAAGAGGAGCAGCTGGCTCCAGCTGTGGTTAGGACACCAAAACCCAAACATGCTAAGGCTTCTTCAAAGAAGTCAGCTGTTGTGTCCGCTGCAACTCCAAGCACAGTCAAAAGGACCAGGTCCAAGCCAAAGAAAGTAAAAATTGTTGCTAAGGAGGATGATGATGCAGACTGGAGTGGAGAGAAGGAGAAGGAAATAGAAGAGATGACTGACAGAGTTACCATGTTTGGAAAAAGAACAATATTGAAGGGTAAGCTGATGAAGGATCTAGATGAGCCTGGAATGCAGTACTTGCTGGAAACTCTAGAGGTACAGGGCTGGAAGGACATGGTCCTTCGTATGGAAGGCAGGCTGGCAAGAGCTGAGTAGGTAGAATTCATGGGGAATGCGGCTGTAAAAAACGGCAGGGTCACATCAATCGTCAAAGGAATTGAAGTTTCTTTTGATACTAAAGAACTGGGTGTTATTCTAGACATACCAGCTGAGGGATATGAGGGCTACACAAGGCAAAGATGGCATTGTCTAGATGGGATGGCCTCAACAATTAACATCACCAGGTTCTTCAGTGATAATGAGAAAGAGATTGAACCCAGGCCTGTCTGCAAGAGTGAAATGAAGCCAGAACACAAGTTATTCTTCGAGTTCGTCATCAAGTATCTACTGCCCAGACAAGAAAGAAGGCACATTGGCAACTATATGTATCTGACCTTGATGGAATGCTTGTACAGGGGAAGGCAAATAAATTGGCCAGCTTTTATCATCCAACTCTTGGACAGAGTTGTGAATGGAACAAAAGCTCATGCAATACCATATGGATTTATTCTGACAGTTGTGCTTACTCATTTTGGGATTCTAGTGAAGAAGGCTGAAATGGCGACTGTCAAGGATTATTTTGGGAAGGAAAATTTGCTATCATGTGATTATATTATCAATGTTCCTATGGATGAACCTGGTTCATCTAGGAAGCAGCCAGTCAACAGCAAAGTAAGAACTCTGGTGCAGGAAAGCGAGATTAAGGATATGGAGATCCTTCATTTAAAGTCTCGTGTGATTGAGGTTGAAGCTGAGCGGGATACTCCCAGGGCTGAATTAGCAAAGGAGAAAGAAAAGAACGAGGGTGTTCTTAAGCAGATGCTTTCTCTCCTACAATCCAAGACCACAACCTCCTCTGCACTTTTCCAGCCTTAGGTTTATCCAGTGCTTCCCAGTTATCTTTCAAGTGCCCAGTTTGGGACAGTGTCTAGCTTTTGTGGTTTTAGTTTTTTTTGTTTTGCTCATGTTTTGATCGTTTTTGCTTTAATCTGTTGGTGTTTGATGTGCAGTATTATATCAATGAAGTTTGCTTATTTTAAAAATTGTCTCAATTCCTAATTTAGCTTACATTATTGGTTTGTTCTGTTGATTAATCATGCTTGCACATGCAGTTTGCTAAATTTGTCCATGAGTAAGAATTAAAAATTTGGTAAGTATCATTTTGCAACTTTTTGATGATGCCAAAAGGGGGAAGATGTGTTTGTACTGGGTGTGTGTGTGTTTTCAAAAAGTGGTATTTATAACCTATTGTACCTGGTGCTCAATGATTAATGCTTAAAACTATACAAAGTGTTTGAAGTGTATACAGGATAAAAGCACAGATTTTTTCATCATCGAAAAAGGGGGAATTTGTTGGCCCATGTCACTGAATGAGTTTTGAAGATTGACAAGTTGAACCAGGTCCATCAGAGCACACACATCTAAACTAGACAGTTGGCACAAGAATTGTTCATGCATAGGAGATATCAGTGATTGCTGAGTATCAAATAGCTAAAAGGATGTCTACTAATACGAAAAGGTTGCAAACTGATAAAGAAGATTGAAGTTGATTTCAGCAAGGACACAAATAGAGAAGGAAGTTGAGTCATAGTCGAACTCGTATACCCAGGTAGATTTGGATCAGAACTGAACCATGTACTCAACAACTGACTTTATAAATACTCAATGTATTACTGCTGAAAGAAGTGACGCACAAAGACAAAAGTGAATCAAGTTCTGAAAAGCAAAAGTTCTCAGGATATTTTGCAAGCAGAATTATTATGTAAAGGCTACAGTTCAACTAGAAGAAACAGTTTCGTTGTTGATGTATTGAGTCTAGTTGGTTGTAGTAGGCGTTTTAATATTGTATCTTTTTAGCTTTCATAGAAGCAATTGTAATAGGTACACATTGTTCAAGTTAGAGTTAGCTTGAAATCTGTAGAGATTAGCTAGAGGCTAGTTGATACAAAGAGGATTAGAGTTAGTCCTAAGATTACAAAAGAGTTTAGTTTGTAAGGTTAGTTTGGCTCAGAGTTTTTAGTGAAGTGTTTGAGAAAATCCCACTGAGGAGTAGGTCGTGGATTTTTCACCTTTTGAGCCAGGTGTTTTCCACGTAAAAATCTCTGTGTCTTTACTTTACTGCTTTATTATTCCGCAATAGTAGAAACTAGTACACAAAGAAGAACCAGGTTCTTCTTATTAGACAGCACTCGAAAATTGGGTACTGCACAATTAACTTATATTATTGTGTAGTATTTAAGTCTAAAACATCACATCCCAACTTGTGATTCCTTATATGTTAATATCTCAAACTGACCCGTTTGCTCTCTACCCTTTTTAAGGTTATTACTTTTAAAGTGGTTGGTTTTTGCGGTGGTATTATGGCGACACACCCTTATTATACAAGATCCAAAGGAAGCATCGCAATGAAATCTAAAGGTCATCTGTCTATTGTCGAACCTGAGAATGGCCCCGAATCGGTTATCCCGCAAGCAGAATCAGTAGTTGCCGAAGAGAATAAGAGACTGAGATGACGCATGTTAGAAATATGGGATGCTTTGTCTAATGGCAGAGAGCTGCCTAATTCTTTCCCCGGTTTCCTTGAGCTGATCCTAAGAACCGGAGGGACTTCTAATGTTTCCATTTCAGCACCGAACCCATTCATACCATTTGGATTCCCTACTATGACATCAAACTACATCGGAATGCCTTCTGAGGTCCGCCCCCAGGCACCGTCTTCTTGAATACCCTCTGTTGTATTCACTGCACCGCCATCTGCCAGTATGGCGCAACCAACATTGCCACGATAGAGCTTTGAGCTGTCAAATTTCACTTTTCAAGCTCCCCAGTTCCAGCTGGATACTACCCGAGTCACTCCGAACTCTTATCCGCAGTATCCACAATTTGAATCTCCTATGGAGCCGTAGAAAATCTTGAGAAATATTGAACAAGACGAGATGACGCGAAAGATGAAAAGTATTGAGCAAAGTTTGAAAAACATACAGGTCCTGAGTGGCCAAAAGAGTGTGTCCTATGCCGATCTATGCATGTTTCCCCATGTGTATCTGCCTGTGGGCTTTAAAACACCGAAGTTTGAAAAATATGATGGGCATGGGGACCCGATCGCCCACTTGAAATAATATTGCAATCAATTGAGAAGGGAAGGGGGAAAAGAAGAGCTGATGATGGCATACTTTGGAGAAAGCCTTGCTGGTATCGCCTCGAAATGGTATATAGATCAGGACATCTCCTGTTGGCACATATAGGACGATCTAGCTCGGTACTTTGTGAGGTAGTTTCAATATAACGTGGATATAGCTCCAGACAGAAATTCTATGTCCAACCTCAAGAAGAAGGCTTCCAAAAGCTTCCGAGAATACACCGTCAAATGGTGTGAACAGGCATCCAGAGTAAAGCCTCCTATGGATGAGATCGAAATGGTCAGTGTCTTCCTGCAGGCCCAAGAGGCCGATTTCTTTCAAAACATGATGTCTGCCATGGGCAAACCGTTCACGGAGGCCATCAAAATTGGAGAAATGGTAGAAAATGGCTTAATGACAGGCCGTATCTTGAGTCAGACAACCCTCAGAGCCACCTCCCAAGCCATTCAGATCGGCTCGGGAGGCCTAGCAAACAGGAAGAAGAAAGAGGAGGGAGCCATGATGGCTTCAAGCCTAAGGAGTTCTGGATGACCTCGGGAATATCTTGGCCATTTCCCATAGCTTCACAACATTATTATCCTCATCAGGACGCAACCTATGCTATGTCCCCCCATCCCTATGCAGTGATGAATGCTCAGCTGTATCCCCGACCACAACAATAGTATAATCAAAATAGAGCTCCGCCGCCTAGAAATAAGCATCCTCACCAAGCTCCATATAATCCACGCCCTCCCCAGAACAATTATCAATACAATGCCCATCCCCGTGAATCACCTAGGAGAACTAATTTCACTCCTAATGGTAAGTCATACTCTATCCTTTTTTCAAAAATAGTTCAGATGGATCTTTTGCAGCCTGTACCTCCGGATATGCAAAATACAGAATCTCCATCGTACAGGCGGGGTACCGGTTGCGCCTATCATTCTGGAGCAGAAGGGCATGATACTGAGGACTGTTGGACTCTCAAAAGAGAAGTTGAAAATTGAATAGAGAAAAGTAGTTGTAAGGGACGAGGAGGTCCCCAATGTAACAAATAATCCATTGCCAGCCCACAACAACGGGCCCGTTATCGGAATGATTTATGAAGACAATAAATTCAACCCTGCATTGAAAGCCAACATTGCCATCATAGACACAGAAAAAAAATCTAAAACGGTGGCAAACAGGCACGGATGAAAAGAAAACAAAGCCTACCAGCCAGAATAAAGAAAAGGTCAAGGAAGTAGAGAGAAAGGTGACACCAGCTAAAGAAGCCGTCCTCTATGTTCCAAGAGCTCCTCGAAACAGGAAACTCATGTTGAGCCCTCCAAGAAGATTGGAGCTGAAATCAAATCCACAAAGGATGTATGTACCAAAAGGGACGTATGTTTCAAAAGGTTCGGTCGTCTCACCAAAACTGGATGAGCCTCTGATCATCAGTCGCCTGCCACAAATCACAATCAAAGATACTACTGCCATCCCCTGGAATAATAATCAAACACTAGTAACCTATAGAGGAAAGGAAGTCAGAGGGGAAGTGAACGAAGCAAAGCCAACTGGGAAGTATCATAACCCAGAAGAGTTGAACAAGGCCAAACATAAGCGTTTTCCCTTCAAAAAGCCTATCACTGCCGAAGAAGCTTAGGAATTATTTAGAAAAATGAAAACGTCTGAGTATGCTGCGATTGAAGAACTCAGAAAAACTCCTGATCAGATTTCACTCCGGTCTCTGTTGCTGGGCTCAGATGAGCATCAAAAGGTACTTCTAAAGACACTAAATGAGGCATATGTACCAATCGAGACCACGATCGAACAACTAGAGAGAATGGCAGAACGTTTCTTCGAAGTGAACAAAATTTCCTTCAGTCGAAATGACTTACCCTCCGAGGGAACTGCTCATAACAAGGCCTTTCACTTGACGGTCAAAAGCGAGGGATACTATATAAAAAGGGTCATGCTGGATGGAGGATCTGGGGTAGATATTTGCCCCATGTCAACATTACAAAGAATGGAAATCGGCACTGAAAGGATTAGGCCAAATAATGTGTGCGTCCGCGCTTTCGATGGCATCTAAAGAGACACCATAGGGAAAATTTACATAGTCATGACCATAGGCACTGTGGATTTCGAGGTGTTGTTCCAATCCTAGACATGGACGCTTCCTATAATTTTCTGCTAGGAAGAACTTGGATTCATGCTACTAGGGAAGTGCAATCTACTCTCCACCAGATGGTCAAGTTTGAATATGATAATCAAGAAATAGTGGTCCATGGAGACGACGAACAATCGATGTACAGAGACCCCTCGATCCCATGTCTTGAGGCCAGCGAAGGAAGTGAGCACATTGTTTACCAGGCTTTTGAAATTGTGCTTGCTGATCAGTACGAGAAAGGTACTCCATGACCTCAGCCTTGTTTATCAAATTCATCAATCATGGTCTCTACCGACATGATCTAACATGGATACAAACCTTGAAAAGGACTCGGGGTATCTTTGCAGGGCATTACAGAACCTATCTCTTTGCCTGCCAGTGAAAAGTTCTTCGGCATAGGTTTCCAGGCCACAAAGGACGATGTAAAATGGGCCAACGAGCGCAAGAACAATGGATGGGTCCTGCCTCAATCAATCCCGCATATCACTGAATCATTTGTCAAACCAAAATACATAGAGGAAGAAGATGAGGCCTTCACAACGAAAGAAATTGAAGAGATTTGCAGGGCAATGAGACAAATGTTATATGACGCTCACATGGTTCAGTCGGGTGAAGGCTCGAGTACCGCTGAGGTGCAATACATGGGGCCAAATGCCAAATTGCAGAACTGGAAAGCTACTCCCTTCCCAGTCAGGCGGGAATCTTGGTAGTTCATATTTTCTATCCCAGTAACTCGAGTGTTTTTAATTTTATTGTCTTTTAAATTCCGATGTAAAACCTTGTTATCTTCAAATTCAACGAAATGAAATCAAAATTTCATCGTCTATTATTCTTTCTGATTTTTGTTATTTTTTAGTACTAATAATGCGGTCTTAAATAACATTACATGCTTGCGGACTTCATGCTATGATCTTAATACGCTGTCTAACCATGAAATAATGAATCAAGAACCGGAATATGATGAAGATGAGGCTTTTAGGGAAATAAACCGAGAATTGGAACAATTCGAGAATAAGCCTAAGCCAAATTTAAACAAAATCGAGCCGGTTAATTTGGGTAGTTCAGAAGAGGTCCGAGAAACCATGATAAGTATTCACACTGATGAAAAAACTAGGGACGCATTGATCCAACTTCTGTTCGAATTCAAAGATGTGTTTGCCTGGTCCTATGATGATATGCCTGGACTAAGTGTTGATTTAGTAGTACACAAATTGCCAACTCATCCCGATTGTTTGTCTGTCCAAGAAAAGAAAAGAAAATTCAAAACAGCTATCAGTGACAAAATTAAAGAAGAGGTCACTAAAGAATTAAAAGCCGGTGTAATCCGAGTAGTCAGATACACCACATGGCTAGCCAACGTAGTCCCAGTACCAAAAAAGGACGGGAAGATCCGAGTATGCGTTGATTACAGGGATTTGAACAAAGAAAGTCCCAAGACAACTTCCCGCTACCAAATATTCATATCCTTATCGACAATTGTGCCAAACATGAGGTACAATCGTTCGTGGATTGTTATGCCGGCTATCACCAAGTCCTGATGGATGAAGAAGACGTAGAAAAGATAGCTTTCACCACACCATGGGGGACTTACTGTTACAGGGTCATGCTATTCGATTTGAAAAACGCCGGTGCAACTTATATGAGAGCCATGATTGGAATTTTCCATGACATGATGCACCAAGAAATTGTGGTGTACGTTGATGATGTCATTATTAAATCTAGGACACAGGAGGGCCATGTTCGGGACTTGAGAAAATTCTTTGAGCGGCTACACAAGTATGACTTAAAATTGAACCCTGCTAAAAGTGCATTTGGTGTTCCATCCGGGAAACTCTTGGGGTTTATAGTCAGCCGTAGGGGCATTGAGTTAGATCCGATGAAGATAAAGTCCATCTGAGATCTGCCACCTCCAAAAACTAAGAAAGAGGTCATGAGTTTGCTAGGGAGGTTGAACTACATCAACCGGTTTATTGCACAGCTTACAACCACATGTGAGCCCATATTCAAGCTTTTAAAGAAAGATGCGGCAATTAGATGGACGGATGAATGCCAGGAAGCCTTCGACAAAATCAAGGAATATTTGTCAAATCCACCAGTGTTGGTCCCGCCTGAACCAGGAAGACCTTTGTTCCTATATCTAACGGTCTTGGAAAATTCTTTTGGCTGTGTCCTCGGGCAACATGACGTTACCAAGAAGAAAGAGCAAGCCATCTACTATCTGAGCAAGAAATTCACTAGGTATGAAGCCAAATACACTCTACTGGAGAGAACTTGTCATGCCCTAACTTGGGTTGCTCAAAAGCTCAGACATTATTTGCTGGCCTATACCAGATATATCATAACTAGGTTGGATCCTTTAAAATACATATTTCAAAAACCAATGCCCACAAGAAGGCTAGCAAAATGGCAAATCCTTCTCACAGAGTTCGACATTGTCTATGTCACCCGCACAACCATGAAACCCAAGCCTTGGCCGATCATCTGGCTGAGAACCCGGTTAATGATGAATACCAACCTATAAGCACTTATTTCCCGGATGAGGAAGTAAATTCAGTCGAAGTAATCTCAGAAGACACTAACACTTGGAAAATGTTCTTCGATGGAGCAGTCAACGCATAAGGTGTTGGGATTGGGGCAATATTGAATTCGCCCACGGGACAACACTATCCAGCCACCGCCCATCTCCGGTTCTTCTGTACAAACAATACTGCTGAATATGAAGCCTGCATAATGGGCATGAACATGGCAATTGACATGGATGTAGAAGAGTTATTGATCATGGGAGATTCCGACTTGATCATCAAGCAAGCTCATCGGGAGTGGGAAACTCGAGATGTTAAGATTTTTCCATATAGACAACATGTGGAGGATCTTGGCAAATAATTCAAAGTTGTCGAGTTTAGGTATATTCCTCGATGCCATAATGAGTTAGTTGATGCACTGGCTACCCTAGCTGCAATGCTGCCATATCCGGGAAATGTCCACATTGACCCTATGGAGATTCAAATCAGAGAAAGACATGGTTATTGTAACATGGTTGAAATAGAGCCCGATGTCCAACCATGGTATCATGATATTAAAAGGTTCTTGAAAAGAAAAGTGTACCCAGAGCAGGCCAGTGGAGATCAAAAGAGAACCATCAGAAGGCTCGCCATCAGTTTCTTCTTGAGCGGAGAAGTGTTGTACAAGAGGACTCCAGACTTGAATCTGCTAAGGTGCGCAGATGCCAAAGAAGCTGAAAAGATTATGAACGAGGTACATTCACGAGTATACGGTCCCCATATGAACGGGTACGTCCTCGCAAAAAAAATTCTGAGGGCAGGATATTACTGGATGACCATGGAAAAGGATTGTTTCAGTTTTGTCCGAAAGTGCCATCACTGTCAGATACACGGCGACCTGATTCATGCACCACCCTCAAAATTACATCCCATGTCAGCACCTTGGTCGTTCGTTGCATGGGGAATGGATGTCATTGGGCCAATCTAGCCAAAAGCTTCAAACGGACACAGATTTATTTTGGTTGCCATCGACTATTTCACAAAATGGGTCGAAGCAGTCACTTTCAAAGCTGTCACTAAGAAAGCAGCGGTGGACTTCGTGCATTCAAACATTATTTGTCGTTTCGGCATTCCAAAAACTATCATTACTGACAACGCTGCAAATCTAAACAGTCATTTGATGAGGGAGGTATGTGAACAGTTTCAAATCACACACCGTAATTCCACCCCTTACCAGCCCAAAGCCAATGGTGTCGTCGAAGCAGCAAATAAAAATATCAAGAAAATCCTCAGAAAAATTATCCAAAGTTCTAGGTAGTGGCACGAGAAATTGCCTTTTGCATTATTGGGATATCGCATGACCGTGTGCACATCAGTTGGGGCTACACCTTATCTATTGGTTTATGGCACTGAAGCCGTAATCCCTATAGAAGTCGAAATTTCCTCTCTTCGGATCATCGTCAAAGCTGAAATTGAGGATGATGAATGGGTCAAAACCTGGCTGGAACAACTAACTCTGATTGATGAGAAAAGAATGGCCGCAGTTATTCATGGGCAGTTGTACCAACAAAGAATGGCACGCGTCTATAACAAGAAAGTGCATCCTAGGAACTTCGAAGTGGGACAATTCGTCCTAAGGCGTATCCTTCCGCACCATGAAGAGGCAAAATGAATATTCGCCCCAAATTGGAGAGGTCCATACATCATAAGAAAATTGTTACCAAAAGGAGCCTTGTATTTGGGGGATATTGAAGGAAATGACCCCGGAACGGCTGTCAATGCAGATGCAGTCAAAAGGTACTATGTTTGACCTTTTCGTGATGTTGATGCTCCCCCATCGAAATGACGAAGGCTTTCATTCATGCTACCCCAAATACCACCAATTTTGTAAACCCTTTTTGAGCCATCTATCTTTCTTTCATTACCCTCTTTGGAACCAAAAAAAAAAAATAGAAAAGAAAAATCAAAACAAAACAAAATTCTATTCCCTGAACTATGTTTGACTTGATTCCGAAAGGATACGTAGGCAGCCTCTCCCTAGGGTTCAGTCACACAAAAATAAAAATCCACATTTCCCCCAAGAGTTTAAGTTGGGGCAAGTGTTACTACCCGGCAATGTTTCGCCTGAAAAGTTCCAAAGTTGTAATTCAATACAAGTTCATTTATCCCAAATCTTGTTCAAGTCCTTCCGATCGATCGACGGAGAAAGTCCAAAATGGGAGGATACAACTATGTGGATCTGATGCAAGCAAATGAAAGAAATTAAAATGAGAGTCTTATCGGTGAAAATCCACACGAGCACTATAAGGCGATGGTAAGAAGAGAAATTAAAATGAGAGAGTCTTATTGGTTAAAACCCACACAGGCACCACCAGGCGATGATGTGTAGAGAAATTGAAAATGAGACAGTCTTGTTAGTGAAAACTCGCAAAGAGCACTACAGGGCAATGGAGAGAAGAGAAACGAGAGAGGTTAGTCGGCAAAAACCCGCAAAGGACGCTACTGATAAAAAAAGATAATGAGTCACTGACATAGACACAGTCCGGGGCAAGGTTTCTCGATCTCGGGGCAATAGTTGTGATGAATTTCTGAGAGTTGGACAGCTTACACGGATCAGGCATCCAGTCCAAGAGGCATGTCATGTTTATTGAAGGACGCATACACTCCAGATAAGTCTTTCTTTCCTTCCCCCAAAAGGGATATTTCTTGTCAAATTCATTGTCTCCGTTCCTTTGTTTATTGTCTTTCAATCCCTTTCGGTCTAACTCTATTCCTAAAATAAGACAAAGAAAGGATGGAAAAACTGATTTACGGGGTTCTCACTTGACACGGGCTAATATGCAAAAGGCGCCCAGCCTCGTCAGGGGCATCAAGTCAATCTCGACTGGCCATAGCGGCCGATGCTTCAAACTCAGAACCCTTGAAAGAGAAAATCAAATTTAAGTGCCTATAAAGGCAAATGAAGTTGAAAGGTTGAGTCCCACGTGGCTAACCATATCGGCGAAGCTTGAAAAGCCGAAGTGCTCCAAATGCTCCAAAGCTGGGAAGAAAGAAAAGTCAGAAATGAAAGATCAATAAAGGCGAAATCAAGTTGAAAAGGTTAAGTCGCACGCGACTAACCATTGCAGTAGAATTTGGGGGGCCAAAACTTCCCCCCGATACTCTGGAAATCCAAAAGAAAAAGCAAGTGAAAGGCCTACAAAGGAAAAATAAAGTCAAAATGTTGGGTCCTACGTGACTGATCGCCATGGTAAAATCTGGAAGCCAGGGTCCCCGGGATTAGAGATGAAACCCAATCCCCAGCAAGCAAGCAAGTGGTTGAGATCTTCGTCAAAAGAACTGAGATCAAGTAGTTGAAAATCAAGGCTGCAAAACCAACCAGCGTTTCAAACTAATAAATTGTTCTTTGTTTGAAAATAGGAAACAAGTGCAACTCGAAAGCAACCGTGCAAAAGGCAGGTTCAACCAAGAGAAATTGCGCAAAGGCTAGAAGGATCTCTGCAACATTTACTCCAAAAAGGAAAGTTTCCTCCAAAAATTCTTTCCCGCATTCACTCATTCTATGAAAATAAAATGAAAAAAAGGAGAACAAGAAGAAAAACGATGTTGAAAACAATTCAAACATAAAGTAGTATAGGGCCTCCAATCCCTAGCTACACCTTTTCCAACATAGGATATTCCATTCCTTAGTTGATGCCAACATAGGTTTCCACTCCCTCGTTGATGCCAGCATAACCTGATGCCGATATAACTCGATGCCAACATAGCATATTCCATTCCTTAGTTGATGCCAACGTAGGGTCTCCATTCCCTAGTTGATGGCAGCATAACCTGATGCCAACATAACTCGATGCCAACCTAGGATATCCCTGTCCTTAGTTGATGCCAACATAGGGTCCCACTCCCTAGTTGATGGCGGCATAACCCGATGACTTTTCCAACCTAGGATGTTATATTCCTTAGTTGATGCCAACATAGGGTCCCACTCCCTAGTTGATGCCAGCATAACCCGATGATTCTTCCAACATAGGGTTCCACTCCCTAGCAGACACCAACATAACCTGGTGATCTTTTCTTGACAACAACATAACCTGTTGATTCTTCTCCATATACCGGCATAATCCGGTGATCTCTTTTTCTGGCAATAGCATAACCTGTTGATCTTTCCAGACACCAGCATAACCTGGTGATCTTTTCTTGACAACAACATAACCTATTGATCTTTTCCAGATACCGGCATAACTTGGTGATCTCTTTTCCTGACAACAGCATAACCTGTTGGTCTTTTCCAGATACTGGCATAACCCGGTGATCTCTTTCCCTGACAAAAGCATAACCTGTTGGTCTTTTCCAGATACCGGCATAACCTGGTGATATCTTTTTTTTTGGCAACAACATAACCTATTGATCCTTCCCAACACCAGCATAACCTGGTCATCTTTTTTTTTTGGCAACAACATAACCTGTTGATTTTTTCTCCTGACGCTAGCATAACCTGGCGATCTTTTTTTGACGACGGCATAACCCGTCGATCCTGTCAAAATAGGGCCTCCAATCCCTAGCTGATTTTACTTTTAGGCATAGGGTAGCCATCCCCCCAGTCTACATGCACTCCGAATGCACCACTCCTGCCTTTTCATTGCTTTCAATAATAAAGTAGCATGGATTTCATTACAATAACTCACGGAATTTTCCTAGTGAAAACTGGGGCAGAAAAATTTCGTTCGTTTGCTTTTTGATTTTGCGTAGATTACATTTTAGGACAATGGATTCGAGACGACCAAAAGAAGAAATTTTGATCCAGAAATTTTGATCCAGAATTAGTTATTACATTTTTTAAGTTTAATTGAAATTAGTGTTAATTAACTAATTAATGTTAATTGGGCATATGAGTATTAAAATCGGACCTGGGCTAACTTGCCCAGGCCCAAAAACCTGTCTCTACACACTCAAACACCCCAGCCCAATAGCCCCAAACCCGGCCAACCCAGACCACCCAAAACGACCCCGTTTTAAGTTAAAATCAATCCAAGCCGTTGATCTATTTAGATCCAACGGCTGGGAACTCATTACCTAATTAATATTTAACTGTTCCAAACCCCCTACCCCTCATCTACCAAAGTCTAACCCCCAAGCCCCTCCATCTCTCTCTCTCTCTTCTCTCTAACCCTCACCGGTTCCGCCATATCAGCACCTTGCTCGTCCGGCCGGAAATCGCCCACCAGCGGCGGAGCTCAACCATACGACCCCAAATTTTTACCAGACGACCTCCTTCATCCCCTCAATCCCGTCTTACCATCAATTTTACCAAAACCCGCCCAAAAAGAGTATTTTCGGATCTAAAAACTCAGAAACCCTAGAACTTGTTTGCTGGTTGATTCCAAGACCCCAATGAATCACACCTACATTAGTAGGTAGCTCTTGATGAGAGATATCGATTCATGTGGGTTTGGGCCATTTCCAAAACCCCACCGGAGTCCGGCCAAACTCCGGTGAGTCACCGGAATCCGGCCAAATACCTAACTGGTACCCCCCTTTCCCTTCTATGTCTTTTCCTTATTTTTCAAAATAAAATTCTATATTTTGCATGCTCAATGTGTCACTGTTTTCTTCTGCTTTTCTTCCTGTTTTTTTCCTTTGATTAATCCGCCTTTTAATTTTGCTTTCATGTATGTGTTGATTAGGTTTAGCACTTCTTGAATGATAACCATTTTAGGTTTAGTTGTCCTTGTTAATAACAAATTAGGGTTCGTTATCTTTTAATCATAGTTGAAGATTAATCATCAATTAATTAGGATTTTAGGACTTCGCTTGATTTATTTGATTCTTTTCCTTGGTCTATTTCTGAATTTTAGATTTCATGACTGATTTTGAATTTGTGTTCAAACCTGAGTTGTTAATTTGTATGTCGTTTGTTTCTGATTCTAGCATAGGTCAGTCCAGTGTTGGTCATTCACTTAGATTAATCGATTAAGTAGTGAATTAATTAGGGACTGATTTGGTTAGGTAATAAAGAACTAATCACACTTAAGCTTAAGTTAGAAACTAAGGTAGGTCATAGTGTAGGATATTTAACTAAGTCTAATAACTCAACCTCTTAAATCACTTGACTCAAGCTAATTCCTAACCTAGACATATAATCAAGCTAATTACATATTAATCTAAGAGTTAGTCTAATTTTCAACTTCATTAGTGGTTAGCTATTGAGTTAATCACTCAATTAAGATAAAAATCAGTCAACATCCAATAAGCTAATAACCTTAACCTTAATTACTAAAAGAGTAATTTTAAGGACATTGAGGGGTAATAGAGGAACTACAATTGAAGAATCTTGGGTGTAACAACCCAAGAAACTTCTAGAAATAGGAAAATATCATAAAATCAGATATTTTAGGGGTAAAACAGTAATTCTAAAAGGGGATAAGGGCTGAAATTTGTAGGAATATTCTAGAAGGAGGTACACCTGTCCAATAGGATAAGGTTAGACAGTTGTACCTGTACTATTTCAGCCTAAAGAGATAAGGAATATGCTAAAAAAGATGTTGCCCTAAATTTCCCTATAAATAAGCTAGGATATTCAGCAGCCATGGACAGATTTTAGAGACCTTTTACACACTTTTTGACATCTGAAAAAATACAGAATTTTTACACACTTTTCACACACTTCTTCACCCCATAAGAACACACTACCATCATTTGAAAAAAGCTATTAAGATATGAAAAATACACTACCATTACTCTGAAAAATAGAAACAAAATATCATGCAGTATGAGTGCAAAAACATTTGAAATTTTGGTCTTTCTTGTAGTTGTGGTTTTCTTTTTCTGAAGAACTGGTTTTATTACTGGTTTTACTCAAATAGTTGGTATTCAAGTGGTCATTCCCTGAGTTTTCTTACTGCTGTTTTGGATTGTTGTTGTTTGTTGTGCTAAGCTCCAATTTCCAGCTTTTTTGACCTTTATTTGGTCTAAATATTTCTTGCTATTTTACCCTTTTTAAGGTATGTAACTCCTACCTCGTATTAAGTAAATTTCTGAATGAGAATCTGCTAAATATCAGTGTTTATGTGGTTTGTTATTATAAATTTCAGTTTCTTTTTATATGTTGATGTGCTTATACATGTTTGAAAAAAATGCAAACCTAGTCTCATGTCTGATTCATCCTTGATTGGGCTTAAGTGCCATATATGCATATTTACACTTAGTTATAAGTTTAGGATGTGTATCTCAACGTCCCACTATTTTTAGCTTTATGAAAACTTGAAGTTACATGTGATAGCATTATAGAGAAGAATCTGACTACTAGTTAGGTCAGATTCATTCTAAAAATGCAAATCTTTGCGTTATTTTGAGATCGCAGGTATCCTACTTGGTTTTGGAAAAGAAAGAGCACATGTGGTCTAAATAGATCTAAAGCAGCCTTAGATTAAGATCGTTACTGTTATTTAATGATGTGTATTTCTTACGAAGTCTTGTATTTTTTGTAGCTGAATAGTTATGTAAAAAAAGAAAATGTATCTATGGACTCTTATCTTTAGAATTGCTATAGACATAAAATTGGACTGTTTAGTATTATTTCTTGTACGCAAGAAACAGGCCAGCTTGTTAAAATGGCCCGTCAATGCCTGAAATAGTCTGAAACCCCCAGGCTATTGGGCCTAAAGGGGGTACAAAAGCCCAAAGCTCTAAAGCTATATATATATATATATATATATATATATATATTTAAAGGTTAATACAATATTGTATATGTTAGGCATCTGATTATTAGAACTCAATCTAAATTCAAAATGTATTTTAGACTTGGTATGATTTTGATATTAAGACTAATCTGTCCGAAATTCCAGATTTCACTATGAAAACTCGTTTTCTTAAAATTCCCGTGATTTACCTTAAATTGCTTAATTCGAATCTGATGAACTTTGAAATGTAAGAGTATAGTTTTCCTAAACAACATCTTCTTAATAACTAAAGAATAACATAAACGTTCGAATCTGCCAAAATGAGCTTCTGATTGTTGTTTTAAAAATCGTAAATCAATATTTTTTGTTCTGTGTCTTTGATTTCCTTAATTTAGTATGCTTTTGCTGAACTGTGTAGACTTCTTCTTTTTTACAAATAGCCAGAAACTAGGATTGGCCTAAAGTGTTCATTGCTAATTGGGCCAGATTCGGCCATGGCTCAAATCTTCATATATTGAACTAGTAAAGTTTGTTTGAGAAAACCTTGAATAATTCCATTGTCTAGAAAAGCTCCCCCAAATTAGTCTCATAACTCAACTTAGGAATTCACTTTAGATACAGTGAATATTCAAACCCCTTCCTTAATTAGATAGTGAATATCTTTAGACGTAGAAAACAAATTAATGATCAAAGTATACGTTCGCGTAACATTAAATAAAAAACAACTAAAATACACCCTTTTCTCAAAATTGTGTATACGTTTACGTAACACAAATAAAGATTAAAATGAACACTCGTAGAGACAACTTTAGTAACAGATTTTTAAAATTATCGGAATTACGTACATGCTCGTGTGACGTGATTTCGATTTCTTTGGACAACCAAAACAAAAATATGCGCTTGCGCAACTCTAGTTACTTCTTTAATTGAATTCAGTGTCGAGAATTATGTACACGTCCGCGTGACATGATTTTTTACGCATCCAATTCAACGGGTTTACGCATACGTGACCCGTCTCAAAATAACTCTTTGAATAAAAGTGAATAATGAAAGCGGTAAAAATATAAAAATGCACATAGGTATAAAAGCAATAATTAAACAATTTAGGCCAAGTTTATCATTAAGCGACCGTGCTAGAACCACAGAACCCAGGAGTGCCTAACACCTTCTCCCGGGTTAATAAAATTTCTTACCCAGATTTCTAGTTCGCAGACAATTTAAACAGAGTCCAAATTCCTCGGTTTGAGATTTTTAAATAAATGGTGTCCTGGAACACCGTAAAAAATCTGGGTGACGACTCTGAATAAATGAAATAAATCCCAAAATCGAATAATGTCACTTTAAGTGGAAAAACTCCCTTATTACCCTTACCGGTGAAAAATGAGGTGTGACACTCTTTTTGTCAGGGCTGAATTAAGTGGGAAAATGAAGTGGAATTGTGGAAAGCAGAGACAAATTTGAAAAGAGAGGCATGTTATCTACTCTTTCAATTGTTTGTGATTAGAAATATTTTCTCTAGGCATATAAATTTTATTAAAATTAAATTCATAAAGTAATTTGGATGTTATTGGTCCAAATAAATATTATGGGCTAATATAATTTAATTAATTATATAAGTCCAATATATATGGGTTAAATAAATAAGTCTTAATTCATTGGGCAGCCCATTCATCTGGGCTACAAGTGTTGAGCCCACTTCATCAGGCCTAATATGCCATTTTCCTAGAGGTCCAGTTTGGTGCCACGTGTCAAATAAAGTGGCACACCAAGTCAAACGGAAGAGCTAATAGGATCGTGCCACGTGTCAAAATGACAAGGCATGCCAAATCACATTAAAAGGCCAATGAAATTACGCCACGTGTGCAAGTGACATATTCTGACCAATCAAATGCGGCCTTGTCACTCTTCAATTTGATTGGCGGAAAAAGTTTGTTCTTATCACAACTCTTCCCTCCCACAACTATAAATATGGGTCAAAAGACACCAGAAGTTATAACAAGAAGTAAGAGGGAGCTCGTGGATCAAACGCCGCGGATTTCTCTAAAAGCTACAGGCATTCAAGTGTTCTAAGGATTAAAAGATCAAGACGAAGATTCAAGAACAAACTACAAGCCCTTGGATTAAAATACGTCACGATCAAGATCAGACCTCAAGCACTTGGATTAAAATCAAATAAAATTCAAAGATTAAGCTCAAAAGCTCTTTTATTTACAGTGAAAAGAAGAATCAGAGGATTCATAGAGATTGTAACACTCAAATATTGGCAAAATACATAAGTAGCCACCTAAACTATACACCAAATCCCTCTTACACACTTTTTGAGGACCAACATCACCTTACACACGCAACCTTTCAAAATTATATCTAGTACACACGACTTTTGCTACGTGGCACGCGCGTGTTTAACAAAAAGATCGAGCGCGTAAAATTTGAAAAATATTTTGTCTAAATCCGTATTTAGTGCCACGTGTAAAGTAATAACACTTTCCTTCTTTTTCCTTTTTATCAAAATGAAAATACTTTCCGTCTTTTCCAAAACCACAACCCCCACCCCCACCCACCCACAAACCCTTTCCTCACTTTTCTTCCCCAGATTCCCCTTTGTTTCGTCTCTCCCCTGCAGCTTAGAAACATCCATCAAAACCCATAATAAGGAATAACAAAAATTAAACCCTCTGTTTCGTCTCCTACCCTTCCAAACTTGTCTTACTTCTTTTTCTAACATTAAAATTCTTCAAAACATTCAATTTTTACATAAATAAAAAGGAATAGTTTTTCGTATTTCATGAGAATGAATAAAATTATAAGAGAAGATTGGAATTTTTTTCACAATGGAGTTCTTTAATTCATGGAAACCAAATATTAACTTTGATTTGCTTTGTTAGGTCGTGTATTAGATCTGAAAATGGAGGAACGAGAAGTTGCAATTTTAATTTCCTTCTATTTCATTCTCGGATATGAAAATGTTGTTGCACTGATAATGAAGATGGCATTCTTGGCTTCGTTTGTTGCCCTTGATTTTGCTCTTCTCTTATAACCTCCATGTATTATTCTCTATAGATGGTAAATGATGTTTCTCTCCTCTTATGTGCTCCATAGCTGAGGAGGAAGCTGATGGAAGAGGGGGCGGGGTGCTTGGGGAAGATGAGATAATATTTTTTTATTTTTTAATTCAATCAATTAAGGTTTATTTTAAGTAGTATTTATTTACAGATGAGTTATAACACATGTCACATTTTGATTGGCACGTGGATGCAATCTCCAAACAAAAACTGGTCAAGGAAAAGGTAGTGTGTCCTAGATACAATTTTGAAAGTTTGCATGTGTAAGATGATAATGGTCCTCAGAAAGTGTGTAACAGAGATTTGAGGTATAGTTCAGGTAGCTATTTATGTATTTTTCCCTCAAATATTTGAAATAAAATACTACGATTGTTGCAATATTTTTCGGTCTTGATTATATTTTCTCGAAGCAATTTATTGTCTACAAATTATGGGCGTATAAATTTTATTAAAATTAAATTCATAAAGTAATTTGGATGTTATTGGTCCAAATTAATATTATGGGCTAATATAATTAAATTAATTATATAAGTCCAATATATATGGGTTAAATAAATAAGTCTTAATCCATTGGGCTACAAGTGTTGAGCCCACTTCATCAGGCCCAATATGCCATTTTCCTAGAGGCCCAGTTTGGTGCCATGTGTCAAATGACGTGGCACGCCAAGTCAAACGGAAGAGCTAATAGGATCGTGCCACGTGTCAAAATGACAAGGCATGCCAAATCACATTAAAAGGCTAATGAAATCACGCCACGTGTGCAAGTGACATATTCTGACCAATCAATGCGGCCTTGTCACTCTTCAATTTGACTGGTCGGAAAGAGTTTATTCTTATCACAACTCTTCCCTCCCACAACTATAAATAGGGGTCTTCATAACTCAGAAAAGACACCAGAAGTTATAACAAGAAGCAAGAGGGAGCTCGTGGATCAAACACTGTGGATTTCTCTAAAAGCTACAAGCATTCAAGTGTACTAAGGATTAAAAGATCAAGACGAAGATTAAAAAATAAGCTGCAAGCCCTTGGATTAAAATACGTCACGATCAAGTTCAGGCCTCAAGCACTTGGACTAAAATCAAATAAATTCAAAGATTAAGCTCAAAATCTCTTTTATTTACTAGTGAAAAGAAGAATCAGCGGATTCATAGAGATTGTAACACTCAAATATTTGAAATAAAATATTACGATTGTTGCAATATTTTTCGGTCTTGATTATATTTTCTCGACGCAATTTATTGTCTACAAATTCTGGCACGCCCAGTGGGACAATCTCTACCTCTCATCTCAACATTTCGATCACCAAAGTTCAAGAACAACGAAATGGCTTCCAAGAAAATAAACTCAAGTTCAACTCCCGCCAAGGCTGCTAATTCCAGGTTCTACGCTGATGTGGAAAGCATCCTCGATGTTACCTTTGGAAGCTTTGGATCAGTTACGAGGAGCAATGCAAGATCGTTAGGACAACAAGCACCCCAAGTGTCGTCCGCATCTACCCCTGTTTTCGGATCTTCATCCTCAATAGGAGCAAGATCTTTCACAAACGCACAGGAAGGAGAAAGCGATGTTGCTGAAAAGATCAAGAAAACTCTTGCTCTGCATGACCTCTCCGGATCCAAGCACTCTGCTGTGAAGGAATATGATGACGCTTCAAGTGATGGATCCTCCCCACTTACACCACATATCATGAGCCAATCAAGGATCAACCTGTGTGACAATCCATGCTACTGTGGCGCACTTTGTTGAGACATGCAACAATGCTGGAACTTATGGAGATTACCTCATCAAACAGTTTGTCCGCTCATTAAAAGGAAATGCTTTTGATTGGTACACGGACCTCGAGGTTGGATCTGTTGATAGCTGGTATCAACTAGAGCAAGAATTTCTCAATCGTGTTTATAGCAAGAGACGTACTGTGAGTATGATAGAACTCACAAATACTCGTCAATGGAAGAGTGAACCAGTTATCGACTTTATCAATCGTTGGAGGAATGCAAGCCTAAACTGTAAAGACATGCTTAGTGAAGCCTATGGCATAGAGATGTGCATCCAAGATATGCATTGGGTATTGCGTTACATTTTGCAAGGTATCATGCCTAGCATATTTGAAGAACTTGCAACTCGTGCCCATGAAATGGAGTTGAGCATGGACTCCACCGGAAATGAAAGGCTGTCCATCTATGAACCCCACAAAGGGAACCAAAAGCAAGAAGTAAAAAAATGGAGCAAGTTTTTACCAAGATCTGAAAATAAAGAAGCTACGAATGTCAACACATCACCCTTGAAGTTCACGACGAAGGTGAGAAAGAAGCAAAGTATGAAATCCACTTCGTTTCAAGATAAGCCAAGTGGAAAGTTGACTCTAAAAGAAATGCAGGAGAAAGAGTACCCGTTTTTGGATTCTGATGTGCCAGCTATTTTTGAAGAACTCCTCGTGTTAACTCTCATTGAGCTCCCGGAGATGAAGCAACCAAATGAAGCTGGGAAAATTGATGACCCAAATTACTACAAATATCATCGACTTGTGAGCCACTCTCTGGAGAAGTGCTTTGTCTTCAAGGACAAAGTTATGGACTTGGCCCGTGAAAAGAAGATCGTGCTTGAAGATGAGAAAGCAAGCGCAAACCAAGTTTCTATCACCTTTGGCTCATTCATTACGAATGAATTATGCGGCTTTAAAGAAAGTAAAGATGAAGAATTACTGGAAAATCACAAAGTTGAAGACGATCAACTTGAAGACGATGGAGATCGGACGTTGGTGACTCGTCGTAGGCGCCACAAAAGGAGCCCATGAAAAGGATCAATGGAACAACCAACAAGGAGCATTATGGTGAAAATACCTAGGAGATGGAATCCATTTAAGCATGTAAAAAGAGCGAAAGTGGAGGTGCACCACCCTCAAAAGCCACGACATCCAGTGACCTTGGAGGAGTTTGTACCAAGTTGGTTCCGCACGAAGATTTCCCATGGGGGTATTGATGCCTCTTGTTGCCATACTGACGAAGGGAAAGAAATGACCATTGGCACCATCTTCGGAAAAGCTCATCGACTCTACTCCTCAAGAAGTTAATGCTTGTGAGGAAAAAGTCACATTCACAAATGACGATCTTCTACTAGGTGACACTCCTCATAACCGCCCACTATATCTGGTTAGCTATATGTGTGATGAAAGGGTAAGTCGAATTTTTGTTGATGGAGGATCCTCAGTGAACATTTTTCCAATTCACATTGTGAAACAACTTGGTATTCCCCTGAACGAACTCTCAGAAAGTCGTGTGATGATCCAAGGATTCAACCAAGGGGGGAAAAGAGCCATAGGCGCGATCAAGCGGAATCACCATTGAAGATATGCAATCAAGTGCATGGCTGCATGTGGTTGATGCGAAGACTTCATACAATGTCTTGCTCGGAAGGCCTTGGATACATGAGAACAAAGCAGTTCCGTCTACCTACCATCAATGTTTAAAATACTACGAGGGTGAAGTCGAGAAGACGATAATTGCCGATGATGCGACATTCACCGAGGCAGAGTCACACTTCGCTGGTGCAAAGTTCTACTTGAAGAACCACATTGTGAAGGAGCTAAAAGTTGATGATGCCATAAAAAGCAAGAATGACGAGCCCATAGCTAAAAGAGATGAGTAACTATTGGTAAAGCCAAAGTTGTTACTGAGGAGGTACAACCCAACGTGAATAAATCTCATAGAGGGGATATTGCATCTTATGGAAAGAAAGTAAGTCCTAAGCTCCAATATGCCCTAAGAGGAAGAAAGACGAGGGCGAATCATCTAATCTCCAAACCAACACACTAAAGGAGTTAACTCTTCCGGTAAAACGAATTGAGGCAGTAAATTTGTCCTCAAAGCCATGGTTTGTAGCTCAAAATCATTTGCAGAATGTGGCACTCCCTACAAAGTGAACAGATGAAGGTTTTGATCCTAACGCTTACAAGCTATTTGCAAAAGATGGATACAATCCCGATGAGCCTTCAAAGTTAGGGAAGCTCCCATCAGAAGCTGCAATGAGGCAACCACGTGAAGGATTGGGATACAAGAAACCGTCACCAGTGCACATCTCCATCAAAAGGGCGAGTAGTAATCACATCACTGTAGAAAACGAATCTGTCGCTTCTAATAGGCCTTCTATTTTTGACAGACTTGGAAAATTAACTGTGAAATTTAGAGATTGAGTCCATTAAAGAAGGGGAATAAGTTAAAGAGAAATTATCAAAATACAAGAACACCCGCTTCGCCCAAAATTCAGAAGATCTCTAAAGATTTCCAAAGTTTGGTTCCTTTTAGAATGAGGCAACAAACAAAAATCATGGTTTCTTGTGATGAAGTACTGAAAGTGAAGCCATACACTGTGGTCTACACTAAAGAACGTGATGAGGACGAAGAAAGTGTGGGTTCTTCGTATCATATCAGTGTACAAGGCGAGAACAGTGTTCCATCTTCAATGGAGGATAATGCAGAATTGGAAGATGTTTCACCATGCTATCACATATCCTTCAACGATGGGGACCCTCGAAAAGACGAAGATGCAAAATATGCTCCATCTAAACTTGAAGAAAGAGTGAATACTACAGTTGATGCCTTAAAAGAAGTTAACCTTGGCACTGATGAAGAACCAAGACCCACCTACCTAAGTGCTTTATTAGAAGTTGATGAAGAAAGAACTTATATTGAGTTACTTAAGGAGTACATGGATGTCTTTGCGTGGAGCTACAAAGAGATGCCTGGCTTGGACCCTAAAGTGGCAGTCCATCACCTTGTAATAAAGAATGGCGCTCGTCCTATTAAGAAAGATGAAAGGCGCTTTAGGCCGGACTTGGTTCCCCTGATTGAAACCGAAGTTAACAAACTCATTGAAGATGGATTTATCCGGGAAGCTAAATACCCAACATGGGTCTCAAGTATTGTCCCTGTAAGGAAGAAGAATGGCCAGATTCGAGTATGTGTTGACTTCAAGGATCTTAACAATGCATGTCCCAAAGATGAATTCTCGCTTCCTATTCCAGAGTTGATGATCAATGCTACTACTGGGTATGAGGCAATGTTGTTTATGGATGGTTCGTCAGGCTATAACCAAATTCGCATGGCACCAAAAGATGAAAGGCTTACTGCATTCCGCACCCCAAGGGTATTTATTGCTACAAGGTAATGCCTTTTGGCTTGAAGAACGTCGGTGCTACTTACCAAAGGGCTATGCAGAATATATTCGACCATCTTATCCACACGAATTTCGAATGCTATGTTGACGACTTGGTGGTAAAATCAATAAAGAAGGGCGACCACTTGAAGACTTGAGAATGGTATATGAGTTGCTCCGGAGGTACCAACTTAGGATGAACCCATTGAAATGTGCCTTTGGATTTACTTCTGGAAAGTTCCTTGGTTTCATTGTTCGACATCGAGGGATCGAAATTGATCAAGCCAAAGTGGATGCTATTTTGTAAATGCCTAAGCCTCGGGATTTTCATGAATTGAAAAGTATGCAAGGAAAGCTAGCATACCTTAGGAGATTCATCTCGAACCTAGCTGGAAGATGCCAACCATTTAGCCGCCTCATGAAGAAAAGCATTCCTTTCAAGTGGGACCAAGCTTGTAGCAACGCCCTCGAAAGTGTCAAAGCCTACTTGATGAAGCCTCTTGTTTTAGCAGCTCCTATACCGAGAAAGCCGTTGTTACTATACATTGCGGTGCAAGAAAGGTCTGTTGGCCCAAGAAAATAGTGAGGGGAAAGAAAACTCCCTTTACTACTTAAGCAGGATGATGACACCAAATGAAAATAATTTGCCAAGTGAAAAGTTGTGTTTGGCGCTAGTCTTCTCAATTCAAAAGTTGAAGCACTACTTTCAAGCTCATGTTGTCCGTATCGTTTCCAAAGCAAATCCCATCAAGTTCGTGATGTCAAAAATTGTTCTTAGTGATCGACTAGCGAGATGGTATCTTCAATTTCAACAATTCGAGATTTTGTACATCCCTCAAAAGGCTGTAAAAGGAAAAGCATTGGCAGACTTCTTAGAAGATCATACGATACTTGATGATTGGGAGCTAACTGATGAACTACCTGATGAGGACGCAATGGTCGTTGAAGTTCAACCTCCATGGAAGATGTACTTTGATGGTGTTGTGCATCGTAGAGGAGCTGGTGCTGGCGTAGTATTTGTCACTTCCCAAGGTGAACTCTTTCCATACTCCTTCACCTTGACACAACTATGTTCCAACAATGTTGTTGAGTATCAAGCATTAATACTTGGGCTCGAAATGGTCGTTGATATGAAGCAATTGCAATTGCAAGTCTTTGGTGACTCCCAGTTAGTGGTCAATCATCTTTTGGGTAGTTACGAGGTTAAGAAGCCTGAACTACGCACATATCATGATTACGCAAAAAAGTTAATGGGGTGGATCGATGATGTGACTATTCAACATGTGCCAAGGAAAAAAAAAGGACTATGCTTTAGATTCCTTAGCTTCATCGTTAACCCTGCCTGATCAGTTACTGTCTGCCAAAAATGGGCAGTACTGCCACTAAATGAGGCTGAAGGTGAAGAACATGAACTCAAGCATCTTGTCGTTGTTTCTGAAGTTGAGAAAGAAGAATGGAGACAACCTATTATCGACTACTTATGCTATGGGATACTTCCAGAAAATTCGAGGAGAATGACTGAAATCCGTCGTCGTGCACCTCGCTTCCTTTACTACAAAGACACTCTATACAGAAGGTCATTCGAGGGAGTACTCTTGCAATGCTTAGGGGAAGAAGAAGCAGTCCAAGCTTTGCAAGAGGCACATTTTGGGGTATGTGGGTCGCACCAGTCTGGACTAAAGCTGCACTTCCATATAAAAATGATGGGATATTATTGGCCAACGATGGTAAATGATTGCTTGGACTACGCTCGGAGATGCAAGGCTTTTCAATTCCATGCAAATTTTATTCATCAACCTCCTGAAGTGTTGCACCCAACTGTTGCATCATGACCGTTTGACGCTTGGGGATTGGATGTTTTTGGATCACTGCCAAAGTCCTCTGATGGGCACCTATACATCTTGGATGCAACTGATTACTTCTCAAAATGGGCTGAAGTTGTTGCTCTTAAGGAGGTAAAGAAGGAAAATGTCGCAAGTTTCATCCGAGTAAACATAATCTAACGCTTTGGCATTCCTCATTACATAATAACAGATAACTGAAAGCCATTCGATAATAGGTTGATGAACAAGATTTGTGATCTCTTTGGCTTCAAGAAACGTAACTCTTCGATGTACAATGTTGCCGCCAATGGTCTAGCTGAGGCATTCAACAAAACTCTATGCAACTTGCTAAGAAAGTCGTCTCCAAATCCAAACGAGATTGGAATGACCGTATGGAAGAAGCTCTATGGGCATATAGGACGACTCACCACACGCCAACACAAGCGACTCCGTATTTACTCATTTATGGGGTCGAAGCAGTCTTGCCACTTGAGCATCAAATACCTTCATTACGACTGGCTATTCAAGAAGGGATCACTGATGAAGAAAATGCTCGACTTCAATTAGCAGAGTTGGAGGTTCTTGATGAGAAGAGACTTGTCACGACCCCAAATCCTAACAGGTCGTGATGGCGCTTATCGTGGAACTAGGCTAGCCAACCATCACATTACTACGCTTTTGTTCAATTATAACAGTTCACAATTTAATAACAAACATGCAACCATAGCATCAATTAATATAGTTAAGTCTTAATGTCCCAATAATAGTCTAACATACCTCCCAAGAACTGGAGTCAATAGTCATGAGAATCTACGAATAATAAATCTAACTCTGCTAAACTATAATGTATATTTCTGAATCAAATGCTAAAGCTAAACAAGGAGGGGAAATGGAGAAGCTGTGGACGCTGAACAGCTACCTCGAAATCCCGTGACTGCTGCTAACGAACCTGCGTCAGCTACCGCTGCGAGCTCGTACCTGGATCTGTGCACAGAGGCACAGGGAGTCTTTATGAGTACGCCAACTCAGTAGTAAGGAAAAGAAATCACAGTCTGAGAAATATAAAGCACACAAACAGATACACCATTTCACAACAACCAGTAAAACATCAAGTCACCAAGTAGTATTTAGCAAATTCATAGGTTCAAAAATCGATTCCAGACTCCTTTAAAAAAACAAGTAAATATCAATATATCTCAGTGAAATCCTCAGTAAGACTCAGTTTGAAACAAAGTGAATCATAGTTCGAAAACTTAAGAAAATCAGCATAAATCCGCCCCTCGGGCCAAAATCAATTATCGTAACCATTGCCCTCAGGCATTCTTTCGATCACTCAGTATCAGCCCCGCGGGCAATCATCATCACTCAATCGGTACCGGCGCTCACTAGGGGTGTGTACAGACTCCGCAGAGGCTCTTACAGCCCAAGCGCAATAATAACATAAGGCCTGGAAGCCTCCTCACAGCACTCATAAGGCCTGGAAGCCTCCTCACAGCACTCATAAGGCCTGGAAGCCTCCTCACATCACTCATAAGGCCTGGAAGTCTCCTCACATCACTCATAAGGCCTGGAATCATTCTCATCTCTCTCATGAGTCCTGGAAGCCTCCTCACACCACTCATAAGGCTTGGAAGCCTCCTCAAATCACTCAGTCAGACACTTTCAATTAGCCCTTAGGCCATAAACAAATCGGGTTCTCGACCCAAAACAATGTTTTTTTTTCCAATAAATAGTATCAAAATACTCTGAGTGTCAAAACCATTTATCAGGAAAAGACTAAGTGTAATTCACAACATATCAAGTGAGGAAACACAGTAAAACAGTCCCCCAAGGGGTAAACAGATCGGCACTAGGCCCCAAACGTGGCTTAAAGCCCAAAACATATCATAATATATAAATACTAATTAAGCAAAGGCTTAAAAATCGGTTTCGCAACTCAATAGTCGCCTAAATAGGAAAGATGTTTCCAAAGTTTCCACCTTTTCATTTCAAAACCCGTGAAAGGGTGCATAGTCCGGGGTTTCATACCCTCAGGACAGGATTTCAAGACATTACTTACCTCAAAACTAGCCCGAAAACTATTCTGCAATGCGTTTGCCTCTCGAATCAACCTCCGAAGGCCCCAAATCTATAAAGTTCAGATTTTTATCATCAACATATGCTTAAGGAATAAATTCCAATTGAAAAATATCGAATTTAACTCAAAAATCCGAAACCGATCAAAACCCAACCCCTGAGCCCGCATCCCGAAACTCATAAATCTTTACAGAAAAGTGTTCTTCATCTTCTCATGATTTCGTACATATAAATAACACCAAAATCGGAGTTCGTTTGACCCCTCAAATCGACCCCTGAAGGTCTCATAATCTCATGCCCCAAAATCCTATTTTTCTACTGTTTTTCATGAATTAAAGGCTGAGATTATGGTCTCTAATCACCCATAAATGAGTTTTAATAATCAAATTACTTACCTCTGTGATACCCACTGATTTTCTCCTCCAAAAATCGCCCAAAAAGCTCTCCTCCGCTCAACAATGGTGTAAAAGAGGGTTTAAGTCGCGAAAGGGTTATTATTTAACTGCCCAGTGATTTGCCCTCCACGATCGCAACCTTGGCCCTGCGATCGCACTGACCAATTCCCCCAGACCTCCGCGATTGCAACAAGGCTCACGCGATCACGGTTCAATAGAACCTCAACCTACGCGATCGCAGTCCGTCTCACGCGATCGCGAAGAATAACTGACCCCGCTCCCCACGCGCCTGGCTAACTCTACGCGATCGCAGCTCAACCTACGCGATCGCACTACATTTGGCCCCTTCTACTCCGTGATCACACCTCCCTTCTTGCGATCGCATAGACCAATCTAAGCCTATCCATAATTAACTCTCTGCGATCGCACTACTTCACCCACGATCGCAGTGAACAAAATCACTGTGCNCCGAAACTATCCAAATCAACTCTGATTGACCTAAAATTTTGCAGACAAGTCCAAAATGACATTACAAACCTGTTCCAACTGTTGGAATTCCATTTCGACCTTGATAGCCTATTTTCCACTACCGACCAGAAATCACCAAAAACTAACTTTCGCCAATTCAAGCCTAATTCTACACCGGACATCACAAAATTATTCTGAACACACTCCTAAGTCCCAAATCACCTAACGAAGCTATCCGAGCCATAAAATCCGCATTCCGAGGTCGTTTACCAATAAGTCAACTCT
>ML282467.1:2450-14038 GCA_005239495.1 Nicotiana undulata | reverse complement strand
AGCTCCCGGATCTCAGTCCGTAGTCCCAATTTAAATATGCAATGCAGTACAGGGGAAAGCTCCGGGATCTCTGTCCGTAGTCCCAATTTAAATATGCGATGCAGTACAGGGGGAAAGCTCCCGGATCTCAGTCCGTAGTCCCAATTTAAATATGCAATGCAGTACAGGGGAAAAGCTCCTGGATCTCAGTCCGTAGTCCCAATTTAAATATGCAATGCAGTGCAGGGGGGATTCTCTTGGATCTCAGTCCGTAGTCCCAATTTAAATATGCAATGCAATACTGAGAAAAACAACCAGAATGCGACAGAACAGCACACAGTGCCACAACAGGCAATAAAACAACAAACAAAATGTAGTAGGGTGCGATGAGCAATCAAATACAAGGAATTAAATCACCAGAATGATAAAACTCACTCATAAGAAATAACCACTAAAAGGAATACAAAGCACAAGGAAAGTAGCATAGCGAGGAGAAAGCAAGGCAAATATGTCAGCGATTCCATGCATCCAAATTCACAACCAAAGAAAACCAAATAATCCCGGAAAGGGCATCAGCTATAACCAATCTCACTTAGGCAATCAACTTTATCGAATAAACTCAACTCACGTAATCACGATATACGACTCACGGGCATTCTTGACACCAATGTATAGATATTCCAATTACTGTTAAACAATTATGGGGCGAGATCATACTAATCTTAATCAAATAAGCAGAGTATGAAGAAAAACTATAGCGTAACGGTAAGAAAAGCAAGGTCTGCAAATAAGAAGCAAGGAAACACCAAGAAATCAACTTCTAATTTAACAAGGAGAGACGAAGCTAGAAATCAACGATCGAGATATAACAATTTGCAGTTCATACGCGGGGAATATAAGGACCTAAAATACTAGATGGGCAATCTAATTGTACATAAGTCTGAGTACGCACTCGTCACCTCACATACACGGACTGCAATCGAAAAATAAGACTCAATCATAGGGGTAGTTCCCCCACACAAGGTTAGGCAAGATACATACCTCAAAGACGACCACCAGAATACTCAAAAGTAGACTTCTCGGGCGAAAAGACCTCCGGACGGCTCAAAACCAACTAGGAAAACTTCAAAATGCACATAACATGTATAAGGAATGGTTCCGAATAATAAAGTTTCAATCTTTACTAATTTATAAAAATCGACCCAAAAGTCGACCCCCTGGCCTGCACCTTGGAACCCGGCAAATTTTATAAAATCCGATTACCCATTCCGATACGAGTTCACCCATACTAAATTTATCCAAATCCGATTTCATTTGGTCATTCAAATCATGAATTTTCAATTTAGAAAGTTTCTTTCAAAAACCCAAGTTCTTCAACCCAAAACACGGATTAAATGATAAAAGTAAGAACTAATTCATGAAATATATTAAATTATAGTGGGATAACACTTACCCATTTGATTAGTGTGAGAATCCCCCAAGAAATCGCCCAAAACCGAGCTCTAGAAATCAAAATACCTTAAAAATAGCTTAACCATCATTTTTGGAATTATACAATCTGCCCAGGTGTTTAAAGCATCGCGATCACAGACAATCGGATGCGATCGCGAAGAGGAAGGGAAGGGCTGGCCAAAAGATTCTATGCCATCATCGAGCTGACATTGCAATCGCGGATAAGGAAAATGTTGCTGGCCAAATTGTGCTATGCGTTCGCGGTAACACGAATGCGAACGCGGAGAATGAGAACTGGGAACTATGCGAACGCAGGTTCACTTGTGCGATCGCGATGAAGAGGGAGATGTACTTCTGAGATCGCGGATGCTTCAATGCGATCGCATTGAACAAAACTGGGCGACCCAAAATAACTCTATGCGATCGTGGCTTCATATTTGCGATCACATAGAAGGAAACCAGAAACCAGTATCTGCAGTGAAAAAATGAGGAAAAATGACCCGTAGCCTATCCGAAACACGCCCGAGGCCCCCGAGACCCCGTCCAAACACACACACAAGTCATATAACCTAACACGGAATAACTCAAGGTTTCTAAACACACAAACTAACACCAAAATGACGAATCAAACCTAAAATCAAGACGTGATCGCGTAGTATCCTGTTTCCCCGTCCATTTTTCCTTCATCGCGATCCCAGTGACTCTTTCGCGATCGTGATGTGTCCTTTCTGGTCGCCCAAACTTTGTTCTTCGCTTTCGCATTCTTCAGTACGCGATCGCGAAGCTTCCTGTCCTCCTTCTCCGCGATCGCGAACTCCTTGTCGCGTTCGCGATGAACAACCTTGGCAGCTTTCCTCTTTCTTCTTCGCGATTGCAAATAATGATCCGCGATCGTGATTTATTACACGCCTGGGCAGAATATAAGTCTTCAAAGACGAGGGTTAAGCCATTTTAAACATATTTTGACTTCTAGAACTCGGGTTTGGGCGATCCTTTGAGGGTTTTTCACACAAATCAAATGGGTAAGTGTTCTTCAATTATAATTAATTATAATTAATGAATTAATTCTTGTTTTTATCATTTAATTTGTATTTTGGGTTGAGGGAATTGTGGGTTTTGAAAGAAAACTTCTAAGAGGAAATTTCATGATCTTAAAGACCAAATGACATCGGAATTTGATAAATTTAGTATGGGTGAACTCGTATCGGAATGGGTAATCGGAATTTGTAAAATTTGTCGGATTCCGAGGTGCGGACCCTGGGGTCGACTTTTGTGTCGATTTTTATAAATTAGTAAAGATTGAAACTTTATTATTCGGAATCATGCCTTATACGTGCTATGTGTGTTTTGAAGTTGTTTTAGTTGATTTTGAGCCGTCCGGAGGTCTTTTCGCCCGAGAAGTTCACTTTGAGTATCCGATTGTCGTCTTTGAGGTAAGTATCTTGCCTAACCTTGTGTGGTGAACTACCCTTAAGATTGAGTCTTCCTTGTTGATTGTGGTCCGTGTGTGCGAAGTGACAAGTACGTACTCGGACTTATTTGCTAATAGATTGCCCTTTTAAGACTCGTAGGTCCTTATGCTACTTGTGAATGAGTTTTCATTGTTACATTTGAATCCTTGGTGGCTAATTTTATCCCTTCCTGATTAAATTGGAATTACTTACTTTTGGATTCCTTTTGTTTGCTATTCGATCTTACTTGACTTAATTGAGTATTTTACCTTCTTTATTAGTATGGTATATTTACTTCATAAACTGCCTAATTAACTCGAATTAGTATTACTTGCCCTATAATTGTTTAGCGGTAATTGGAATATCTTTACGTTGGTGTCAAACATGTTTGTGAGTCATATATTGTGATTTATATGATTTTCCCTTAAGTGCTACTTAGGTCTAGTTAGATAATTTTTCATGTTGATGGTATTTCCTTGGTGCTGCCTATCACTGAGCATGGTTCAAGCTGAGTTTATTCTGTGACGCTAATTGTCTAGGTGAGATTTTTTATAGCTGCTTCTCTTGCTGGGATGATTTGGTTTCTTTGGTTGTGAACTTGAATTTATGGAATCATTGCTATATTTGCCTTGTTTCCCCCTCGTTATGCTGCTTCTCCTTGTGCTTGGCATTCCTTTCAGTGGATACTTCTTATGAGTGAGTTTTTACCATTCTTGTGATTCAAGTCTTTGTATTGATTTGCTCATCGCACCTTGCATTCTGTCTTTGCTGCTTTTGCGTCTGTTGTGGCATTGTATGTTGTTTCTGTCGCATTCTGGTTGTTTTCCTCAGTGGCTGCATTGCATATTTAAATTGGGATTACAGACTGAGATCAGGGAGCTTTCCCCCTGTACTGCATTGCATATTTAAATTGGGACTACGGACGAGATTCCATGAGCTTTCTCCCTGTACTGCATTGCATGACAAATTTTGAGTTACGGACTGAGTTCCGATGATTTTATCATTGAGGAGATTTGGATAGAAAGATATACATATATATATATATATATATATATATAAAAGAAATTATCTCCAGGAAAAGTTATGTCTGAAGGACTTCTATTTCGAAAGTATATTTTAAAAGTATTGTCTTGCAACAAAAATGATATTTGAAAGAGCAGTATTTGGGAAAGTATATTTTAACACCCTGTATTTTAATGGGACTATGCTTTAAAAATTCCTCTTTATAAAAATATATATAAATATACATTCAGAGAAAGTGTGTTTCAAAGAAGAAATTTCTCTATTCCGAAATGATTATATCTTTAAAGATTTCGAAATAAACTCACGACTTAAAGGTTTTCACTCGAAGGTTTGACCAGCTTTATTGAGTTTATTGGCTAAGGCCTGATGTGAATAAATTGATGCACTGCAGAGTTGCTAGTGTTTTGTTGGGTTGTGATTCCCGACATTTGGCTTGCATTTTTTCCATTCTCTTTGCGTATTTCTATTATGTTGTCCGTTGATCGTAATTGCTGAGTTTTCTTCCGTATTCTTCTATCGTACCGTTAATTATATCGGAAAGTCTTTAGATTGATATTATGTTTCGGTCATTCTTATATTTATGCCTTTTACTTGATAGACCAGTGGTGTCTTCACTAGTCCTCGTCACTACTCCACCGAGGTTAGTCTCGATACTTACTGGGCACCGATGTGGTGTGCTCATACTACACTTCTGCGCATTTTTGTGTGCATATCCAGGTATCTATTGTTAGTAGCTGTGCGCGTTCATTGACGAGGAGACTCAAGGTAAACCTGCTGCTGCGTTCGCAGGCTTCGGAGTCACCTTCCTGTTTATTTCAACTGTACTTACTTATTTCTAGACAGTTGTATTTAGATTCGGTAGAGAGATTTCGTAGAGCTTATGACTTGTATTTACCAGGTTTTGGGGAAAATGTAAACTCAGTCAAGATTTCTATTTATCGAGATTGATAAAGTTCTTTTCTTATTTTTATTGTGGTTAAATGTTAGGCTTACCTAGTCCCTAAGACTAGGTGCCATCACGATACCCAACAGACGGAAATTTGGGTCGGGACAAGTTGGTATCAAAGCTCTAGGTTCATAGGTGCTACGAGTCATAAGAGAGTTTAGTAGAGTCTTGCGGACCGGTACGAAGACGTCTGTACTTATCTTCGAGAGGCTATGAAACTATTAGGATAGTTTCACTTCCTTCATTCCTATCGTGCGAGTTCATTGATCTTGAAGTTTGAAATTATCGTTCCATTCTCTCACCAATGGTGAGGACACGAACTGCGGTTCCTGATGATGTTACCCCGAAGAAAATGTCGCAAGGGTCAGAGACAGAGGCCGACGAGGAGCACGTGACGCCGTTGAGGAGTCGCCAGTAGTTCTAGTTGGGAGACAGGTACTGGGGGAGCCTGTTGCTACCCCGGACTTCAGGAGGCCTAGGCATAGTTTTGAGTATAATTGGTACATTGACTCAGGCGAGATTGATTCTAGTTCACCGGCTATTACACGGATCAGGGGAGGAGTTCAAACTCCCACCGTCTACACTCCAGTGCAGTGGGATGATATTGGTCAGGTTCCAGTTGTCATGGCAGCACGACATGTGGTTTCAGTTCAGCCCGTGGTTAGGGAAGTAGCATCGGAGGAAGAATACCTTGGACTTGAGAGGTACAGGAAGTACCATCCTTCTATCTTTCAGTGGATTGGCGGAAGATGGTGCCTAGGGTTTCCTAGGGGAGTGTCACTGTATTCTTCGCATTTCGGGTGTTGTGGAGACGAGCGGGGTTGTTTTTGTCACGTCTCAAGGTCAGAGTAGTGGGTTGATCAGTGATGGCGTCATATGGGTTGGGGTAACCTGGCCGAGTTAGTTTCACTAGCATGAATTCAGTTTTCGGAAATGCTTTGAGGGAGGTTGCACCTCATTTCCTTCAGGATGTACGGCGCGTGGAGTTTGAGCAACTGCGTCAGGGCACTATGTCACTATTGGAGTATGCCGTTAGATTCAGTGAGTTGGCCAGACATGCACCTCGTTGGTTGCTTCAGTTAGGAGATGAGTCCGTAGAGTCATTGAGAGATTCAAACATGATATTCGGTTCAGCAGTACTCGAGAGTTAGAGTAGGATGCCTCGTTTCAGTAGGTAGTAGGGATCGCTCACCGGTTAGGAAGCATGTGGGACCGAGAGTGAGAGGACAGACAAGATCAGGAGAGAGAGTTTTGGGAGGCGAGGAGGCCTCGTAGACCGGAGTAATCTACTGGTCCTTATTATGGAACCAACGTGCGTCATGGTAGAGAATTTTGGGTCAACCAGTTCAGTTTGCATTACCAGCTTTGCATGGGGGCTTTTCAGGTACTCATGGGTCTCAGAGGATCCGTATTGTGTGTTTTCCACATACACGTCGGCAGAGAGATTGTTTTCAGTGTGGAGATATGAGTCACATGGTGAGATATTGTTCCAGGGTTCAGGTAAGTGTGCTATAACAGGGTATTCAGATGAGTAGAGGCCGCCCAAGAGGGGAAGGCCTGACCCGTTGATGTATTTCATATTATAGGCTGGAGACCGTTGGGTCAGAGATTATCACGCAGGTATGTTGTGATGCGATAAAGTGGGGTACCATTGTATTTCACTATAGTCCTGTTGGTCAGGACGAGTTTCCTTCATTTGTTGTTTCACTTATGAGTGAGTTTCATGTTTTGCACTCTGTTTTTGTGTTTGCTCCTGTTGGGAGATTCTATGAGTAGTAGCCCGTGTTTATTGTTGTCTCATTCATCCTGGCTAGTGGTGAAACTAGAGGTGAGTCCTTGTTGTTCATTATGGTGAGCTTTATATGATTTTTCCTAAGTATTTCGTTTACGAGCTATTATTTGATACTCCATCGAGATGTGAGTTCAGTTAGCGCCACGATTTTATCAGCTAAGATGAATTAGTGGAGGAATTTCAATTGGTGTGATACATTTTCGGTATGTGATTCCGAGTTGAGCGTGAGGTCCTCGTGATATTTGTGATTCGATATATTTTGACTGGGCTGAGTACCGCGGTGGAAATCTTATCAGGATGGAATCCTTGTGATGGGTTCATATGCTTTGTTTCCTCCTTGTTATATTGCGTTTGGTAAGTCAGTATTGATAGAAACTGTGCCTATGGGCCTTTGCTTGATAGATCCTTTATATGTTTCTTTTTTCATACTCATTCATTCTCGTTATGTGCTCCTCTAGTTTTAGATTGCGGGATGTGTGTGTTTAACCAAAGAATAATATCCTTTGACCAAAGCTATTTTAGGATAAACTCGGGTTACTGATAATCGAAAAGAGAATGAAATAATAAGTAAAGGAACAATAGATTGATAGCAATATGCGAGAAGTAAAATAGTTTGTATTCGAGAGTTCAGATGTCTTGTTTGTTATATTTTCATCCCTTTTATAGGGAGATTCTCCTAGTACAACATTTGGATTACGTTAATGATGGCTCATTAATGACTAATTATTACATTAATGAGGCGTTACAATGTTGAATGGTAACTGTTATTTTAGGAGTTACATAACGTATATGACATTCACTGTGGATCTTCGAATCTGCCCATTATTGTGTCCAGATTCGTCATGACCGTGTCTCTTCTTCTTCATTAGATTTTTCGTGGCTGATATACTCGTGGTTGATAAATCAATTATGTGCCCGTTGAGTTAATCTTGTACCTTTCCGTTGCTTTGTCTAGATTTATTTCAACCGTGTCTCCTCCTCGTGGCTATTATATAAAAGAGTATACTAACCGTATCTCTTTTATCCCGTGCCTCCATGTATCTTTGCATCCACATGTGCTGTTTTCTTTAATCCACATAGTTGGCTGAGTCATCCAGATTCTGGCTACGTGTAAAGCTATTTTTTACCAATATAGATAGTCCCCCCATTTGCCATATATTTGGCGTATAATACTTGGTAAGTGGATACGCATTTATGGCGGGAATATTTTGCCGCCGCTTTGTTCCTTGACATTGTATCTTTTATTGAACGCATTCATCGTACATTACTTCTATTTAATGCTTCTTCCACGTGTTTTTCCTTGATTGGTTCTGTAACAACTTGGCGCTTTTTTGGGCTTTTTGCAGTTGCATCAGTTCTGAAGTGACACTCTTAATTATGACTTTCCTTCATTACTTTTACATGCTTTGACGGTTTCCATTAGGTATAAATAATCGTCTTCTTTCTTTCTCTTTCACGAAACACTTCTATAATTTGATTTTTCCTTGGTGAAGAAATTTTCCTTAGCTTGCATAAATATGTCTTCATCTGGTCGACCTAAAAAGGTTATCAATGTTGAAACTTTGGCGTCTTTTTCTTCTCCTCCATCTAGAAGCCGGAGAGATTGTCGATTGAGGAGTTTAGGATATGTTTCCACAAGAGGTTCTTCATCTCCTTTAGTTTCTCCTTCTTCTAGTAAATCTTTGTTTTCTCCCAGAGGTAGATCCTCTCATTCTGTTTCTAAGGAAAAGGATGATATTCGTGAACCCAGAGTTGACGAAATCATTCTTGCTGAGATAGTTTTTCCAGAAGTAAATTCTTCCATCGCCGAACAAGCTTCTTCTTTAGATAGTGTAGAGAAATACGCTACCATTGTTACAGTAGGTCATATTCCTGTTGTTCGTAGGTAATGATCCTAGGAGTTTAACGTTCCTATTCTTGTGCCAAGTAATACCCAAAGAATCACGTCTTACAAGACGTGTTTTTCTTATGTCTATACTTACCCTTTCACATTAGGATTTCAGCCTCCTGTTGACCCTGTTATCATAGAATTTTGCCGTTTTTTCAATATTTGTCTAGGACAGGTTGATCCCTTAGTATGGCGTGTTGTTTCTTTTGTAAGAGTTTTGGCTTCAAAGGTTTCCGTTCCTTTCACCTTTCATCATCTGATGCATTTGTATTCACCTGCTCTGTTTCATCAAGGGATTTTTACTCTGACTGCTCGGAGTAAGAGAGTTTTAGTAACCCCTGATGATGATAAAGACAGAGGTTGGTTCCTGAGGTATGTTGCTGTTCCCACTGCTGTTCTAGTGGGTGAAATAATCTTCCCTTCCCTGAGAAGTGGAATTGTGCACGTAAGTACTTTGGTTCGCACCTGTCTTCTTTACATAAAGTTGTATTATGTTTTTAACACCGCATTTGTTTTCCTCTTGTTTTCAGCAACTATGAATATTGTCGAGAATGTCTCCGATATTCGTAGTTGGGTAGAAAGAATGTTAACTGCTGCTCCTGCCGAGGAAAGATCCTGGAAGTACTTTTCCACAAAGTATAAATGGATTGTCAAGACTCATGGTAAGTAGAGTTTTTTCTCTTTTCTTTCCTTATCTGAATTTTGTTTAATTCTTTCTCTTTTTTGATAGGGTTTTCTGCCCGTGGGGCATCTTCATCGCTTCCGAAGATGTCGTTCTCTCACGCTCAGAATGTCTTGGTTGGTGCTTCAAAAAGAAAGGTTCAAGGTTCTCGATTTGGAGGAGAAGATGAGGATGAAGAAGAGGGTGCTTTAGTGCACCGGGCGAGAAGAAGGCGGATAGTTTCTGACGATGAGTCTACTCCCGCGCCTCTTTCTTCCGTGTTGGCAATCAAGCCTTCTTCTTATCGTGATCAATCCCAGTCCCCAACTTGAGATCCTACCGAGCGTTTATTTCATGAAGGTTTTGAAATGGACCCTTATGATGTTCCCCTGGCTACCATCTATCCAAGTTTTGCTGCCGTTCCTGCTCCTCACTCTATGGCTGTTGTTACTCCTCCCATACCTGTTATTTCTTCAGTTTCTTTTCTGTCCGTCTCTATCGAAGCGCCCGCAACTTCTTTATTTTCTGGTCCCTTTCTCTTTTCCGTTGTCCCTTCCGTCCATGTTTCCGTGCCTTCTGTTATAGAAGAAGAGTCTTCCAGCAGGGAGATGAGAAGAGTTACAATTGAGGTTCCAGCTGGTGGAAGCCTCTTCAAGAAGACTGGTGAGCCAGAGGTATGGCTTAAGCCTTTAATTGGCTCTGAGGAGAGGGCCAAGCTTGATAGCCACGCAACTCTTACTTGGGCCAATGAGGTGGTGCACAACTCCTTAAAGGTATGTACTTTGGAAGAACTTTTGCACACATGTTGTTCTTTAATTAACAGTTTAACACATTTGATTGTTTTACTATTTTTGCAGACGCACCTTATTGGTTTGGAGCTTATGAAGAGAGTTTCCAATTATGAAAATGAGTTGAAAGTGTTCCGTGGGCTCGATGATATTAAGGCACAGTACGACAGTCTTCGAATAGAGATGAGAGCTTTAGAAGATGAGAGAGATACCTTGAGGGAGCAATTGAAGGTTGTTAAGGCAGAGCTAGCGGTAGAGAAAGCTTCTTTCAGCTAGGTCAATAAGGATAAAGATGTTCTTGAATCTTCATTTGCTGAACAACTGTCAAAAGCTATGGAGGAAATCCGACACCTGAAGCACATGTTGGGGGAGAAAGAGGAATATTCTGGTGAACTAGTGCGTAGTCTCTCCCAAGTTCAAGAGGATCTTCGTGAAGCTCAGATGAAGGTTCAGACTTTGGAGGAATCAATTGCATCTCTAAAGGTTGCCTTGGAAGCCACTGAGACTGAGAATGATAATTTGAAGGGCGAGATTTAGGCGTGGTCAAGGGACTATGATGACCTTGAAGAATCAACAGTTGTTGACGTGAGTAGGGCATATATGAGTGCTCGCCATGATACATTGTTGGAAATGAGTCGAGAAGGCTTTGACCTTGATGTTGAGATTGCAAAATCTAGGGAAGCTATGGAGAAGACTCAGCAAGGTTTTGATCTCTCTCCAACTGATGAAACCCAGGAAGAAGCGGACGATTCTTCAGAAGAAGTTGGTTCTCCTTCTCCTCCTAGAGAATGAAGACTTTTAGTCACCCTTGTTTTTTTTCCTTTTTTATTGGATTGGTGTAATTACTCCAAGCTCCATCGGGAGTAAATTTGAAACTTCTAAAGTTCCCAATTGACAATTTAGGGGCAAAAAATGTATATATCTATGCGGCTAAGTACTAGTTTAGTACTTAGTTTTTAACTTAGCCGCTTTTATATCAATATTTTTGAGACTTTTTGTTATGAGTTTGAGCCTTACTCTTTACTCAAGTCTATTGCTTTGTGTTGCTTTTGTGAGGTTTCTGTTCGTACCTCTAAGCTTTCTTTGCATAAAGATGCGTGCTTTACTTTGAACCCTTTTATGATGGGTGTAGTATAAGCTTTTTAGCCTCTGTTTATAAGAGGCTTTGTTTATGAATTAGGGCCCTTTTAATGTTTTAATGAAGAAGACGTCTCAACTTCATTGAAAATGCATAGAGTGATAGGAATTTTTCACATGTTTAAGAATGTTTTTGTGAGAGGTTTTTGCTTGAACTTTCACAATATTTTTACATGTGTTATGTTTGTCATCTAAAACTCATGTTGCAACTGTTTTGTTTTAACAAATTTGATAATCACTTGTATTTCGTAACTGTTTTTTATAGATAACAGTTTTTTCGAGTGAATACAAGGAAATAACTGTTTTTCATTAGTAACAGTTTTTGTAAGTATTGGGTTTTTCCCATGACTGTTTTATTTGCAACAGTTGTAAGTACGAGAGAAATGTATTGTAATCCGTAACTATTTTATTTGATAACAGTTTTGAGAATATATACAAGGGTTTTGATCTTTCATCCGTAACTGTTTTATT
>ML282466.1:24574-48870 GCA_005239495.1 Nicotiana undulata | reverse complement strand
GATTTCAAACGAAGGATCTCCATATCCTTGATCTCGCTTTCTTGCACCGGAGTTCTTACTTTGTTGTTGACTGGTTGTTTCCTAGATGAACCAGGTTCATCTGCAGGAACATTGACGATGTAATCACATGACAGCAAAGTTTCCTTCCCAAAATAATCCTCGACAGTCGCCATTTCAGCCTTCTTCGCATGAACCCCAAAATGTGCAAGCACAGCTGTCAGAATAAATCCATATGGGATTGCATATACTTTGGTTCCATTCACAACTCTGTCCAAGAGTTGGTTGATGAAAGCTGGCCAATTTATTTGCTTTCCCCTGTACAGACACTCCATCAGAGTCAGATCCATATAGCTGGCTATGTGCCTTCTTTCTTGTCTGGGCAGCAGGAATTTGATGACAAACTCGAAGAACAACTTATGCTCTGCATTTCACTTTTGTAGACTAGCCTGGGTTCAATCTCCCTCTCATTGTCACTGAAGAATCTGGTGATGTTGATTGCTGAGGCCATCCCATCTAGACAAGACCATCTCTGCCTTGTGTAGTCCTCATAGCCCTCAGCTGGTATGTTAAGAATTTCACCCAGCTCTTTAGCATCAAAGGAAACTTGAACTTCTTTGACCATAGAGGTGACCCTGCCGTCTTTGACGATGGCATTTCCCATGAATTCCACCAATTCAGCCCTTGCTAGTCTTCCTTCCATGCGAAGACCCATGTCCTTCCATCCCTGCACGTCCAGAGTGTCTTGTAGATATCTCATTCCAGGCTCCTCTAGATCTTTTAACAACTTACACTTCAACATTGTTCGCTTGCCAAACATTATGATCCTGTCAGTCTCCACATCATCTTCCTTCTCATCTTCTCCACTCCAGTATGCATCATCATCTTTCTCCACAACTTTCATTTTCTTTGCCTTGGACCTGGTCCTTTTGGCAGTGCTTGGATTTGCGGCGGACACAGCAGCTGACTTCTTTGAAGAAGCCTTAGCCTTTTTGGGTTTTGGTGTCCCAACCACAACTGGAGCAATCCGCTCCTCTTGTTGGACCAGGTTCAACGTCTCCTCCTCAAGAACAACAGCCTCAACAGGCTCTCCAATCTTAGCTTTACCCTTTGCCGCCTTCTTTTTCTTGCTCTCTTGTAGAGCCTTCTCCAACCTTTCTTCTTCTTCTCTCACAGTATTACGAGTAGCACGCACCTTAGGGACAATAGCATCAGCAGAAACAGTAGCTTTCCTCTTCTTTGGAGGAACTAGGGTAGATGTTTTCTTGGACATCTGAGTCCTCCTTTTCTTGGGGTTATATGACTCCCTCAGTTTCTTTAGATTTTCAGCCAATGTCTTGTCCCCAGATGAACCAGGTTCATCTGCTCCTTTCCACAAGCTTGCTAGACCTACTGCGGCCTCCTCAACTATACTTCCCCCTAACTCTGTGACTTCATCTCCAACATTCTCAAGAATGGGACCACAGATAGCCAGTGTGGTGCCATCCTCCCTAGATCCCCTTACAACTCCATCTCCACCCTCTCTCTCAAGAATTTTTCTTTTTCCCAGTTCTCTTTGCCTACTCGGCACTTCAACATCTACCACCGACCCAAGCAGAACAAACGTGTTCTCAGCATTAACAGATTCAGAGATAGCATCAAGATTACCTTGTTCAGAATTTGATAAACCACGTGCTTCCTCCTCGTTGGCTTATTTAAACGATTCACTTGATGATCTTGAGTTAGAACCTCTGTCAGCTTCAATAAGTTCCTCCAAGAATTTTTCCCTAGACCTAGAAGCAACAGTTTTCCTGGCAAGAACTTTGACACGACGCTTCTTGGGGGCAGGAGTAGGGTTTGGTGTGGGTTCAGGAATAGGTGTGTTTTCAGGGGTTGAAGAATTTTTTGGTTATTGAGAACTGTATACATATGGAGATTTAGATTCAGATTCAGAATTTCCTCCATCGTAATCATGATTAGGTGATGAAGTAGAAGAAGAAGCAGGTGGTGGTGAAAACATGATTGTGTGTTGTTAGGAAGAAAAGGCGAGTGATCAGTTTTGGTTTGTGTAGAATGAGTTGAACTTGGTTCGACGGTTACTTTATGAATAGAAGAGTAATGATGACCCTTATAAAAGATGTGGCTAGGGAGATTACAACGGCAGAGTATTTACTCATGTGGGAGTCTAATCGTCGTAGGACTGACATTGATTAGACATTTAATTTCCCCCTAAAACTAAGCTAATAAAGTAGAGACGGGACATCTTGAAACTGGTTCAATTGTGGGTAAGTACGAAGAATTTGAATATGAAGCAAGTATGGATAGAGTCCTTCTCATGTATGACTGTAATTGATTTAATAAATGTATGGAGATGAGAACGTACCTTGTCAGTCATATGAACCAGCATGGATGAACCATGTTCATCCTATTAAAATCTTTAATTTGCCTCAATTTACAAAGATAGATAAACATCATTAGCAACTAGGAAATCATATTAATGCATGGCAAAAGAGTATGCCAATAAAGACATGATACTGAGTAATGATTAATCTGATTAAGTACCTAATTAGAATTTTCTAGCCAATAAGAATATATTTTTTCATTTTTTTCAAAGATATTTTTTTCATTTTTGTTTTTCCAATTAGGTGATCTTAATCATCCCTAATTCAAGCATGTTTCTCTCAAAATGCTCCCTACTCAGTGCTTTGGTGAAGATATCTGCAATTTGCTTATCAGTAGCACAAAATTCAATTGAGAACATTCCCTTTTCATAGTTGTCCCTAAGGAAGTGGTGTCTAACATCTATGTGCTTAGTTCTCTTATGATGAACCGAGTTCTTCATCATACTAATGGCACTAGTGTTATCACAGAAAATAGGAATGCATCCCACATCTATACCAAAGTCCATGAGTTGTTGCTTGATCCATAGCAGTTGGGCACAGCAAGAGGTTGCAGCCACATATTCAAGCTCGGCAGTAGACAGAGCTACTGAATTTTGTTTCTTGGTGGCCCAAGACATAAGTCAGGAGCCCAAGAAGTGAGCCATGCCTAAAGTACTTTTCCTGTCAACGAGAAAACCTGCATAATCAGCATCACCATATCCTACAAGGTCGAAATTACTACCTTTAGGATACCAAAGGCACAAATCAGTGGTGCCTTTAAAATATCTCAAAATTCTCTTCACTGCAGTGAGGTAGGACTCCTTTGGATTTCCTGAAACCTAGCACATAGTCCCACGCTAAACACAATATCAGATCTGCTGGCAGTGAGATATAGTAGAGACCCAATCATTCCTCTGTATACCTTCTGGTCAACGGATGAACCAGGTTTATCCACATCCAATTTTGTAGTTGTGGCTATGAGGGTGTCTATTTCCTTTGAATCCTCCATCTTGAACTTCTTGAGGAGTTCTTTCACATACTTTTGTTGATGAATCATTGTTCCATGTGGGTTTTTATTGATTTGCAAGCCTATGAAGAAGTTTAGCTCACCCATCATACTCATTTAAAATTCACTCCCCATTAGTGTAGCAAATTCCTTGCTAAGCTTTTCAGTGGTTGCCCCGAATATGATATCATCAACATATATTTGAAAAATCAGAAGATCCTTCCCCTTTTCCTTTAGGAACAAAGTACTGTCAATTTTGCCTCGTTTGTACCCATGTTCCAGCAGGAATTTTGACAATCGCTCATACCATGCTCTAGGTGCTTGTTTGAGACCATAAAGAGCCTTGTCAAGTTTATATACATGATCAGGTGGCTCTTTGCTTTCAAACCTGGAGGTTGTTTGAAAAATACATCTTCCTTCAAATAGCCATTGAGAAAGGAACTCTTAACATCCATCTGATGGAGAGTGAATTCCATATGTGCAGCAAATGCTATAAGAAGTCTGATTGCCTCCAATCTTGCCACAGGAGCAAAGGTCTCATCATAGTCAATTCCTTCTTCTTGACTATACCCTTGAACAACTAGTCTTGCCTTATTTCTTGTAACAGTTCCATCCTCATCGAGCTTGTTCCTGAAGACCTACTTCGTGCCAATCACTTATCTGTCTAGTGGCCTGGGTACCAAGTTCCATACTTGACTTCACTCAAATTGATTCAGCTCGTCTTGCATGGCATTTACCCAGTCAGCATCCTATAGGGCTTCACCAATGTTCTTTGGTTCAATCAGGGATAGGAAGGCATCAAAAGCACACAGATTTTTCAAGGAGGCTCTTGTTTTGATTCCAGATTTCAGATCTGTTATGATGTTCTCAAGAGGGTGAGAACTCTGATATATATGTGGTTTGAGTACTAGTTGTTCACTCCTGGATAGTTCCATGTTGTTTCGTTGTTGTGGAACATGATCAGGGCCAGGATTCACTTGTTGAGTTCCCCCTGTCATGTTGCTTGGGGTAGTTGGACCTGGTCCATCACCAGTTCCATCTTCCATGGCTGCTTCAATGTGTTCACTGCTTCTCACCAGTCCAAGCTCCTCATCTTCTGGTTCATGTCTCTCAGAAAGAGTGTTAAGTTCATCAAATACAACATGCACACTCTCTTCTACACACATAGTTCTTTTATTGTACACTTTATAGGCTTTACTATGTGATGAATATCCCAAGAATACTCCCTCATCACTTCTGGGATCAAATTTACCTAAGGAATCTTTGCCATTATTGTGCACATAGCATTTACATCCGAAAGCCCTAAGATGGGATATGTTGGGCTTTCTCCCTTTAAGTAATTCATAGGGATTCTTCTCTACCAGTGGCCTGGTCATACATCTATTGATTATATAGCAAACAGTGTTTATTGCTTCTGCCCAGAAGTTGTGTGGTAGTTTTCTAGAAAGAAGCATAGTTCTTTCCATGTCCTCGAGAGTTCTATTTTTTCTTTCGACAACCCTATTTTGTTGTGGGGTTCTAGGGGCAGAAAAGTTGTGATTGATACCGTGTTCATCACAGAACTTAGCAAACTTAGCATTTTCAAATTCAGTACCATGGTCAGATCTTATTGATGCTAGTTGATGTCCTAACTGATTTTGAGTTTTCTTAACAAATGAGGTAAACATATCAAACGCTTCATCCTTAGATGTCAGAAATAAGGTCCAAGTGAACCTTGAATAATCATCAACTAGCACCATCACATATTTCTTACCACCTCTGCTCAGAGTTCTCATTGGACCACATAGATCCAGATGAACCAGTTCCAACGTCCTGGTGGTACTGACCATTTCCTTACTTTTGAATGAGGATCTTACCTTCTTCCCCCTTTCACATGCCTCACAAACTTTGTCTTCCTTGAACTTAATGTTAGGGAGTCCCACCACTAAGTCCTTAGAGACTAATTTGTTAAGCTGATTTAGACTTGCATGTCCAAGTCGTTTGTGCCAAAGGAGGGGATCACTGTCCAAAACACTTAAGCAAGTGAGTTCATTTTCAGACAGTGTGGACAAGTCTATGACATAGATATTATTCATTCTCTTTCCCTGCAAAACAATCTTGTCAGTAAGCAAGTTAATCACAAAACATTTTGTGGAAGTGAAAGCAACTAGGTTACCTCTGTCACACAGTTGTGAGACACTGATTAGGCTGTATTTCAAGCCATCTATCAAGTACACATGTTTTATGGAACGTGTGTCATCCTTACCAACTTTTCCAACCCCTATAATTTCACCTTTCTTTCCATTTCCAAAGGAGACATTTCCTCCTTTGAGGTTTTCAAGTGAAAGGAAATGTTTGTTCCCCGTCATATGCTTTGAGCAGCCACTATCCAAAAACCAAATTTGGTTGCTTCTTCTCACTTGTACCTACAAAATGAAATCAGGGGTTAGTCTTAAGAACCCACACTAGTTTGGGTCCTTTTCTATGAGAGAATGGATGAATCAAATTTTTTCTGGCCCAATTTGGTAGCCAATTTTTCTTTTTGACAAACCTCTCATTTTTTCGACTGGCCTGCGCTTTTGCAGTACACTCATATTTGTAATGACCAGTCTTACCACAGTGGGTGCAGATTTTATTTTCAGGAAGAGAGAGATACTTGCTTTTGGGATCCCACTTGGGCAATTGACTCCCAAAACCAAGCACTCTCTTGTTGCTACTATGATTCTCTACAAGCCATGTCAAGGCATCAGAGGATTTATTCCATTTACAAGTTCTATCTAATTCATGTTTAACTTTGCCAAGCTCTTCTTTGAGTGATCTTATATGTTCATCCTTGGCGTACATTTTATCTTTTAGTTTTCCCAATTTTTTCTCTAACATGACATGAGAGTGATCAACAACCTTTTCACTGGATCCTAATCTTAGTTTTACGTTTTCAAATTTTAATTCTAAAATCTCAGTCTCAAGTGGATGAACCTGGTTCAACAGGACAGTATTTTTCTTTTCAGATTCAGTGACTCTAATTTCCAGGTTCATGCACTTTGCTTTTAGCATTGCACATTCTTTAGAGATTTCACCATTCTCTTTGGATGTTTCCTCAGAATCATCTATGAAATCAAGTAGCAACTCAGAGAGTTTTTCCTTAGATAGGACTTTATTTTGTTTTTAAGATGGGAAATACTTACCTGTGGTTCTTCATCAGATTCTCCAATTTCCATGAGTGCCTGATCTTCAGACTCCCCATCTTCTGATTCCTCATCTGAACTTTCCCCCCAAGCAGCGACCATAGCTTGTGTTGTAGTCTTCTTGGGTTGGACCAGTTCCTTCTTTATGTTCCTTCTTTCATATCTCTCCTTTTTCCATTATACTTCCCACTGAGGACAGATTTTGATGAGATGGTCAGTCTTACCACATATGTAGCATCCCTCGTTAGTTGGCCTTTCTGGAGCTTTTGCTTTGTTGTACTTTCCTCCTCTAGAGATGCCCTTCTTCCTCATGAGAAAGTTTCTGAATTCTTTGGTAATCATGGACAACTCATCTTCCTCCAGATATGATCCCTCAGTGATTCTCAGTGCTAGACTCCTCTCCTTCTTTGGTCCATCCATCTTCATTGTCTGCCTTCTGAGTTCATAGGCAGTGAGGTTTCCAATCAGCTCATCCAATTTCAGGGTTTCCATATTTTTGGATTGCTGGATAGCAGTGATTTTGCTTTCCTAGGAAATTAGCAAGACCCTTGTTAGGATCTTCTCAACCCTGTCCTCTTCAAGAATGACTCTTCCAAGAGACTTTAGTTCATTAGTCAAGGTTATGAACCTTCTGTACATCTCTTGGATAGTCTCTCGTTCTTTCATAGTGAAGTTTTCATATTGAGAGTATAGTAGAGTACCTCTTGACCTCTTTACCTGAGGTGTTCCTTCATGGGCTACTTGTAGAGTATCCCAGATTTCTTTGGCTGTGGTGCAACTTTGGATTCTGTTGTATTCATCTGGACCTAATCCACAAACTAGCCACTTCTTGTCCTTAGCATTCTTCTCCCATTTCTTCAGGTCTTCAGCAGTGCAATCAGCCCTAGTATTTGGTACATCCAAACCTTCAGCAGTCTTCTTCATTGTAGCTAGAGGTCCATCAATGACTATGTCCCAGAGTTCATAGTCTTCTCCAATCAGGTGGTCCTTCATCCTATTCTTCCACCAAGAGTAGTACTGGCCATTGAAGAGTGGTGGCCTTGCAGTTGATTGACCTTCCCAGTTCCCAGGTGGTGCACTCATTTTGATCTTTTCCAAGGTATTAGGCTTTTCAAGGATAAACTACTCTGAAACCAATTGATGTTTTAAACGTCAATACCACACAAGAATATAGGTTAAATGGGTGGTACCCAATTTTTCGAGTGTTGTCTCACAAGAAGAACCTGGTTCTTCTTTGTGTTCCAACTTCTACTGTTGGGAAATAATAAAAGCAGTAAAGTAAAAACACAGAGATTTTTACGTGGAAAACACCTGGCTCAAAAGGTGAAAAAACCACGACCTACTCCTCAGAAGGATTTTCTTAAACTCTTCACTAAAAACCCTGAGCCAAACGGACTTACAGNAGACTCAATACATAAACGATGAAACTGGTTCTTCTAGCTGATCTGTAGCCTTTGTATCGCACAGTAATTCTGCTCGCAAAACCTCTGGGAATTTTGCTTTCAGATCTTTATTCAATTCTACCTTTGTGCGTCTCCAATTTCAGCAGGAATACTTCAAGTATTTATAGAGTCAGTAGTAGAGTTTGTCGTTCAATTCTAGTTCAACTCTTCCTGGGAGAAAGAGTTCGAATTAAACTCAACTTCCTTCATTTGTTACTATCCTTGCTGAATTCAACTTCTATCCTCTTTATCAGTTTGCAACCTTTTCGGATTAGGAGACAATCTCTTGGTTCATTAAAACTTCACAATCACACATATATCTCCTATGCATATCCGGTTCATGTGCCAGCTATTCAGTTCAAGAATGTGTGCTCTGATAGATTTGGTTCAACTTATCAGACATTTGTCAATATTCAAAACTATGAAGTGACTTGGGTCAACAGTACCCATTGGGTTTTTCGAGGGTTCAACGATCAGAACCCAATTTTATCTTAACTCTTTTGCGTTTAGATAATTCGATACCTCTTGAGGTTTGTTCGAAGGCTGATATTTTTGAAGCCTTTAAATTATTCCACGGCTAATTTTATCGAAGCCCCCTTTTTATTGCTTTGCCGAGGGTAGCCTTATTTAACCAGTTTTTTAAAGTATTTGAAGGATTTTAGTTTATGGCGTAAGTCGGACATCTCCAAGCCGCATTATTTCAGCCATAGCCTTTTTATATGACTGTAGTCTTTAATATGGTCGTAGCTTTCAGGTATGTCTCTTGGACTTGTTTCCCGATAACATTTCAAACTTGTTTGAAATGTCAGTCCCCGAGTGTGATGGCCTTGGCCTATATATCGGGGGGTGCCTATTTGAGGTCTTATGATTTCGAACTTAGATAGCTCGAGTAGGTAGTCCCAGGTGTTCGAGGTATGCTTGTACTTGGCCCTTGATCCATTTTCACAAGTGTTAGTTTTGCACAATATATCATAAGTACACGACTCGTATAATAGAAATTCTACTTCTAATACGAGATGTTTGAGAAAAGAGAGTGCTTCTTTATATTATTCATACATGCGTACATGTTTTGTTGTCGGGACTCGTCTAATCTATATGGACATGGTTCATTCGACCGTTTGGCCCATTACAAAATTCTTCCTATCGAGACCCATTTACATAACACCCGAGGGTGATGCCCCCCAGTATTCGAGGTTGATTACAAGGAAACCTTGGATACTTTTGAATTATCCTCAGGTAGCACATAGTTGTTTCCTCATTAAAAATCTTGCCGGAAAAACCCATTTGGGACAAAAACCGGTCTAAGGGAAAAAGAGTGCAATACGTACTTTAAAACCGGAGGTTGGTTCTTCTGTTGTAATACCTCTCGATTCGTTGCTTTTGTGCGGCCATTCGAACGAGTACCACTTCTCGTCTTTCATTTAAAAATTTGAGGCTGGTATTCATTGCCTCATGATTCGATTCTTCCGTTGCATGTCGAAACCTGGCGCTGGGCTCTCCGAATTCGATAGGTATTAAGGCTTCGGATCCATATACTAAAGAAACCGGAGTTGCTCCGGTACTGGACTTCGATGTCATCCGATATGCCCATAGAACCTCGGGCAATTTTTCTCTGCACTTCCCTTTGGCTTCGTTTAGCCTTTTCTTCAAGTTTTGGATGATAGTTTGATTTGTTGATTCAGCCTGTCCGTTTCCACTAGGGTGATATAGCTTCAATAGTATTCTTTTTATTTTGTGATCTTCGAGGAATTTCATTACTTTACTGCCGATGAATTGTTTGCCATTATCACACACTATCTCCGCAGGTATTCCGAATCGACATGCAATGTGATCCCATATGAAGTCGATCACTTCTTTTTCTCTGACTTTCTCGAAGGCCTGTGCTTCAACCCATTTAGAGAAATAGTCAGTCATAAATAATATGAATTTAGCTTTACCTGGGGCCGATGGCAGAGGACCGTCGATGTCCATTACCCATTTCATGAATGGCCATAGGGATAAGACCGAGTGAAGCTGTTCACCAGGATGGTGAATCATTGGTGCAAACCTTTGACATTTGTCGCATCTTCTAACAAACTCCTTAGAGTCTTTCTCCATGTTATCCCAATAGTATCCTGCCCTGATGAACTTTCAGACGAGTGACTCGGCGCCAGAATGGTTTCCACAAGTGCCTTCATGGATTTCTCACAAAACATAGTCTGTATCTCCCGGTCCTAAGCATACTTCAAATGAACCATCGAACTTCCTTCTGTATAACGTTCCGTCTTCGTCTAATGTGAAACGAGCGGCTTTAGTTCATAAGGTCCTCGATTCCTTGGGACCTGACGATAGCTTCTCGTTCTTCAAATATTCGATGTATTTGTTCCTCCAATCCTAGGTTAAGCTTGTAGAATTGATTTCAGTGTGCCCTTCCTCGATTACAGACCTCGAGAGTTGGACGACATCCCCCTAGTTGATTTCATCTTCGTCGACCGAAGCGGCTTTAATATTTTGTTCTCGAGGTACATGCTGCAGGGTCCGTTCTTTGAAGCGGTTTAAGGTGCTCTGTAATTTGTCTAAGTACCTCTGCATCCTGTCCTCTCGAACATCGAAGTTCCATTTACCTGGTTAACTACCAGTAGGGAGTCTCATTTAGCCTCGATGACTTCCTCTCCCAAGCTTTTATCTAGTTCGAGACCTATAATTATAGCCTCATACTTGGCCTCGTTGTTAGTTAGCATGGCAGTTTTAATCGATTGTCTAATAACATTGCCCGTAGGAGGTTTTAAAACAATACCAAGCCTGGACCCTTTCACGTTCGAGGCTCCATCCATGAAGAGGGTCCATACCCCCGATGATGTACCCGATTTAAGCAGAAGTCCCATTTCTACTTCGGGTACAAGGGTTGGCAAAAAGTCTGCCACAAGGTCTGCTAATATTTGAGACTTGATGGTCATTCAGAGTTGATACTCAATATCGTACCCCCCAAGCTCGACGGACCATTTGTCCAATCGGCCCGATAACTCGGGCTTGTGTAATATATTTCGAAGGGGATATGTGTTAATAACACATATAGGATGACACTGAAAATATGGCTTTAGTTTTCTAGATGCACATATTAATGCAAGTGCTAATTTTTCTAGGTGTGAATACCTGGTTTTAGCATCTCCTAATGTCCTACTCACGTAGTAAACTAGAAACTGCGTACCTTGTTCTTCTCAAACTAATACTCCACTTATCGCTATCTCGAACACATCCAAGTATAGGTATAGCTTCGCATCCGCCTTTGGGGTGTGGAGCAAAGGTGGGCTCGATAGGTACCGTTTCAATTCCTCCAATGCTTGCTGACATTCCGGAGTCCATGTAAAATCATTTTTCTTTTTAAGTAAGTAAAAGAACATGCGGCTCCGATCTGACGACCTCGATATGAACCGGCCTTGGGCATCTATCTGTCCGATTAGCCTCTCTGCGGATTTTACACAGTCCACGATGGTGATGTCCTCGATGGACTTGATCTTATCGGGATTGATATCGATCCCTTGATTTGACACCATGAAATCGAGGAATTTACCTGAGCCGACCCCGAAGGAACATTTTTCGGGGTTAAGCTTCATGTTGTATTTCCTCAAGATTTCGAATGTCTCCTGCAAATAAGTCAAATGGTCCTCTGCGCGCAGGGACTTAACTAACATGTCGTCAATGTAAACTTCCATCGATTTTCCTATCTGTTCTTCAAACATCTTGTTAACCAGGCGTGATATGTAGCCCCCGAATTTTTTAGCCCGAAAGGCATTACATTATAGCAGTAAGTTCCATACTTGGTGATAAAAGAAGTTTTTTCCTGGTCTTCTGGGTCCATCTGCATTTGGTTGTACCCAGAATAGGCGTCGAGAAAAGTAAGTATCTCGTGGACAGCTGTATCATCGATCATTCGATCGATGTTAGGCAAAGGAAAAGAGTCTTTCGGACATGCTTTATTCAGGTCCTTATAATCTACACACATTCTAAGTTTGTTCCCCTTTTCGGAGACTACGACTATGTTGGCGAACCACTCGGGATATTTGACTTCCCGAATGGACCCTTTATGAAAGTGTGCTTTACCTCGGACTAAGGCCTTCTCTTTTTCTTTATCTGTATGAACTTGGTGTCACACCCCTTTTTTCACCTCACTAACCCTCTATAGAAATATATAAAGTTATTTGTAAAGTTCAAAAGGGTTTTCAAAATTGAAAGTGACAAAATTTGTGTTCAAAAGATTTTCAGAGTCGCCATCTGACATTTGGTTTCGGTGTGTCAGGTCACCATTTTTAGAATTGATTTTTTCTTTTGAAACACGTTTAGACTCTAAAACTGACTGCACCAAATATTCAGGTAAGGGGGTTCATTTGACTCGGGGAGTGTTAGGCATTCCCCGAGTCCCGTGAAAGTCACACTTGCGTACTCGATCTAGTTGGCTTTTAAAATATTCAATTTGAGGTAAAATAAACACAGAAAAGAAAAATAAACACACTAGAGGCTTGAGGTCGTCCCCACCTAACAAAAGAAAAATAAAAACAAGAATAAAATACTACAAGTTCCAGTTTTGACCTCCAATACAAAGTACTACGGGGAATTCCCCGGAATAAAGTATATACAAATCTCTCGGGGCCTTCCCCGGATATATTCAACTAAAGGAACGATCCCTCTTCTCGAATAAAAGAAAAAGCAGAAAACCTAAAGTTTGCCTAACCGAGCGTGGTCGGCCTAAACATGTTCTTAGCGATAAAATAATTAGTAAACAGTTAAAGCCTAATTTTCATGCAAGGTCCATCCATGGTCAAAGTATGATTCCAATTTAAATATCACTGGCCACCACTCGCTTAACCAATTGGCAATACCCTATGTTTTTTAACAAAAACTGATGCTTCATTCTATTTTAGCATAATGAGCCACGGTCTAAGAATTCATCGATAATGCAACACCAAATAATGAAAACCAACATAACTATGATGAACAATTAATTTCAGTCAAGTCACAGCCAGAAAATATCACGACAACATGGTAAAAATATCACCACATAAGAAATAATAAAGAGATCAGAGTGGGCCTTTACAGCTGCAATGTGTTTTTGAAACAATGAATAGAAAAACTCCAAGCCAAAGCCGTGATTGACGAGCTCGACAGACCGGACCTCGAGCGAAAACTCAGACTCTAACCTCGAGCAGTAGCCACGCTACTCGAACTTGAACACCTCGAGCAATCTCCGTTTTTTCAAACAAAATAGAATTTGAAAAAAAGAGACGGAAATCTATATTATATTTTTTTTTTGTATTTTCGAATTTGAGGCAGAGATGAAACAAGACAGATTTGTGTATTTTTTATTTTATCTGAATTCCATGTGTGTGCGTGTATGGTCGTCGGTCAGCTGGTTTGGTGGTGAAGAGCGGTGGTTGGCGATGGAGGAGTTAGGAGATGAGGGGATGTGCGACCATTCTTCTTTCTTTTAGGGGTGGTCTGCGTCCAGGCCGATCACCACCTCCAGCGGCAGCGACGGAACACAGAGAGAGAGAGAGAGAGAGAGAGAGAGAGGAAGGTGGTGGCAGAGGGGTTATCGGGAGGAGGTCATGAGGTGGCTCTAGGCGTGAGCCGATGGTTGAGAGAGGTGGACCATTTTTTAGGGGTACGGCTACCTTGGGTCACTGGTTTTTCCGGCGAGACCTAAGCTGGCGACCGCAATAGTGAGTGTTTTGGAAAGGGGTTGGCGGGTAGGTCTTAGGGTTTTGGAGAAGATGACTGGAGATTTTTTTGTTGGTTCTTGTGGGATGTGAGAGAGGAATTGGCGTCATCGGTGGGAGGTCCGGCGAGGTGACAACAGAGGCGGCTTTGGAGAGGAGGGGCTGGGGCTAGTGAGAGGCGGCTGCTGACGGCGACTAGTTTTTAGGGTTCTTGAAGAGGTTAGGTGGCGGCTATGGAGGAATTCCAGTGGGTTTTGGTTAAAGAAGGGGTGGTGAGGGGGGGTGTGCGGCTGGGGGTGTCTTTTTTAGGGTTCAGCTCTTGGTTGATGAAGGTTGGGCGGCGGCTACTTAGGGTTGGTGAAGAAGAAGGTCTCTCTCTTTTTAGGGTTAGTCCATATTAGGGTTTTATATGGAATGAAGGAAATATCTTGGCCATTGGATTAAAATATATGGAAGGCTAGGATTGAATCACTTAATCTGAAGGGTCAAATGGGTTTGATGGGCTAAGGGAAGTTTGGGCCGAAAATTGAACCTTTCAAGACACAAAATTGGCCCAAAATTCATCCTTCTTTTCGAAGGATAAAACTAAAAGTAACACAAATAATAAAATATAACTAAAAACTGACTTTAACCGAAATGGAATTAAAACGAAATTATTTTTGTATTTTTAAAGATTATACTAAAAAAAGGAATATAAAAGTCACGGCAAACTTAAAGTAATACTGCTATAAAAATACTAATGAACCTAAATAAATAAAAGTAACGGCAAACATATATAACAAGATAAATTGAAACTATTTTTTGTTTTTTTTTTAATTTATGGTTTGAAATTAAGAATAAACTAGACTAAAATTGTATATTAATTCAAGTATATATTTTAAAAATATAAAAATACTAAAATTAATTTTAAAAAATTGTGCAGGTCAAAAATTATGTTCTTACAGTTGCACCTCTTTGCTCGAAAACTCGAAGAGTTTATGAGAAAAGAACAATAAGCAACGTAATTTATTCCTGACCCGGATCTTATTCAAAAGAAAAGAAAAGATGGATAAAAGTTGTTACTGAACCTTGGTATCTCAACTGCCTACATATCCTTGGCTATAAAGGAATCAGGACACATGTAGTTCAGAAGTGAGAAGAGCGATGGAGTATACCGAGGTAGAGAGCCAATTGAGGTACCGTCGAGGTTCCGGTCTACGGTCCTATTATTACATCAAATAAAAATCTAAAAGAACTAAGCAAGCCTATTAGCTATGAGTTACAAGATTCCTATATATAAGTCTACTGAAGCTTGATCTTGAGTCTTGAATGGTTCTTCATGCAAACTTTTGATTTGAATCTTGATGCTTGCTAGCTGCAGGTGCTGATTCATTCTTCCACGACTTCTTCGGATCAAGACCAGACATGCAGTGCTCGTGACTTCAACCATGTCTTGAGAAATTCACATCTTTTATCTGCTTCTGCATTTGGATTTACTTCTTCTTCTTTTTTTATTTTCTTTTATTCTGGATTGAGACTTCTTTTTTCGGTCATCTCGGACTGTCGACTCGCATTCTTGAGGCGAGCTTCGGCTACTTCTAACTTTAATTGAATTCTGAAATGACTTACCTCGTTCTTCAGTTTGGCGCCTGCTACTAACTTGAGATTTGAAGTAACTCTGGAAAATATTCCTTGTTCTCCAGGTGGGCGCTTGCTACTACAGCAAAACAGACAAAACCAAAAAAACTTTTCTGCCCCAGTTTGCACTAGGAAGATTTGTAAGTTGTTAGTAGAAACTATAAATCACCTATGCTATTAATTAATGATGCAATGATGAGAGTAAAATTAAAGACTCCACTAGGATGTGCGTCTCCTAGGGATGAACTCAAACGACTCAAAGTAGGAAGTGTGTCTCCTAAGAATGAACTTAAATGACCGAAACTAGGAAGTGCGTCTCCTAAGGGTAAAATCTTAATTAAGGAAGTGCGTATCCTAAACAGTGTAACCTAATATACCCAGGCTAGGAAATGCGTATCCTAGGGGTGAAACTTCAATTACTCAAACTAGGAAGTGAATCTCCTAGGAATGAACGTAAATGACCCAAACTAGGAAGTGCATCTCCTAGGGGTAAAATCTCAATTTAGGAAGTGCATCTCCTAAAACAAAATATAACCTGAAAGACCCAGACTAGGAAGTGTGTCTCCTAGGGGTGAAAATTCAATGACTCAAACTAGGAAGTGTGTCTCCTAGGAATGAACTTAAATGACCCCTAGAAAGTGCGTCTCCTAGGGATAAAATCTCAATTTAAGAAGTGTGTCTCCTAAGCACTATAACCTGGAAAAAAAACAGACTAGGAAGTGCATTTCATAGGGGAGAAACTTCAATGACTCAAACTAGGAAGTGTGGAATGAACTTAAATGACCCAAAACTAGAAAGTGCATCTCCTAGGGGTAAAATCCCAATTTAGGAAGTGTGTCTCCTAAAACAAATAACCTGAAAGACCCAGACTAGGAAGTGTGTCTCCTAGGGGTGAAACTTCAATGACTCATACTAGGAAGTGCATCTCCTAGGAATGAACTTAAATGACCCAAAACTAGGAAGTACGTCTCCTAGGGGTAAAATATCAATTTAGGAAGTGCGTCTCCTAAAACAAAAATACAACCTGAAAGACCTAGACTAGGAAGTGCATCTCCTAGGGGTGATGTGTGATCTTCTCAATAGCCTTTGCGTAAGCAGAATTGGGGCATTACACCTGAAACATTCAAGCTTCTAAGCTTTGATATGAACAAAGCCTTCATCCATGTTTCAGACAAAGAAAACTTGTAAGTTTAAAACGCCTTGACTATGAGGACGATTTCTCTTGAACTTGTCACGATCAACTTGGACTTTAACTTGGAATATATTGTTTGTTATCGGCGGACCGCTTTTTCGGACAACCCTTATCATAAGAAATATTCTTGATTCATTCAAGTCCAATACCTTATGCCTGATGCATTGCACTCGTGTTCTAACATTCACCAAATCTTTGCATTGTACATTAATCCCAAAGAACATCTATTATCACCAACTCAATGCACACACTATTCTCCTGTGTCTTATGCCAATTTGATGTGCTTGCCAAACTCAGCTTTGTGTGATTAAAAAGCTGGTAGTAGATTTTGAAGTCATTTCTCACTTGTTTCAACAAAAACAGACTCAAAAGGGACTCAAACAAAATAAGAGGAACAAATAAGGAGAAAAATGAGAAGGGATGGTAGTTAACAAGAAAAAATAACAAAGTAGAAACTAATCTGATTTGAAGGCCATTTCCACTGACCATGACATGTATTTTGGATTAACGGCCTGATCTGTCAAGCGAGTATAGGCTTCAATGCTCCAATTGTCCTATTTGATCCACAATCTTCAGTCAACTTGTAGTTCCCTGAAGGGTTTTCACCATCAAGTCTCTCTCATTTTTCTCTTTTACAAAACTTACCGTCGCCTTACGGTGACCATGAGGGTTTTCACCGATATGACTCTCTCATTTTATCATTTTCTCTCTTTGTGATGATAACAAGGTATTACCTATGATGCAGGAAGATCATAATTTCACCACACACTTGATTTGTTATCCTCAAGATTAGTTAGAAGGTCTTTATTTGAACCGTAATGTAGGCTTTTGGATAGGGTTGGAAAGAAAGGATGGCATGAAGACTCAAAATAATTTAAGATGAAAGGGTTCAAAATTACAACTTTTGCAATCAAATCTTTTGGCAAAATTAAAACTTCTGCCCCAGTTCTTGGAGTCTGGGGATTTTGTTTTTATTTTTGCTTTGATGGGACCGAACCTCAGAGTAAGGTTGCCTACGTATCCTTAAAAGTAATCAAGTCGAAGGTAGTTCAAACACAAAGTTGGTTTATTTTGTTGTTTTTCTTTTCCTTTTTTTTTCTTCTTTTCTTTTCTTTTCTCCTTTTTCCTCTTTATTTTTTTTTTCTTTTTCTTATTTTTCTCTTTTTCTTTTCTTTTCTAGTTCCTAAATCTACTTCTGATTCCAAAAGAGGGGTATGAAACAAAACAAATTAAGCCTCAAAAGGGGGTAGCAAAAGATAAAAGTGTTTGGATAGAAGAATAAAATGCTTTCGTCATACCAAACTTTAAAAATACCAAGTACAAACATGCAATCGAAGATAAGCAAAGAAATCATACATAGTATCTATTGATGGCATCAACACAATCAAAAAGTGCCAATGGGCAATACCTTTGTCCCAATGAATTATCCTTGCCAGTTTGAAGCAGACGTGACTCAACCTTATCTTGATGTGGAAGAATTCATTTCAGTATTGACTGATCTACCTCAAACTGCTTGAGAGACATTTCCTTGTTGCATGCTTCTATCAACCTCTTGATTTCCCAGATTAACTGCATCAGTTTCGCTCAATTCAAGCTTCGGGTTACCTTACAATGCGTAAATCTTTACATGTTTCCTCAAATGCTTCTTTGTATCATATTCAAAATTGTGTTTAATTATTCCATGATCTGACTGTCTTTCAAGATTTGGCTTAGAATTATGCATGCATGTCGTGTCACTAGGGTTAGCATGAAAAGAACTATAAAAGGAAAGGTGACCTAAACAAAACCTTACTAGAACTTACAGAAAACAGGAAATTGCATTAGACAGACGGTGAAAAGGGTTTGAGAAAAACAAACAAAATAGACATGGGTTACAAACCTGGAACAATCCTAGATAACACTAGACGAGTTACTACAACTAAACGGACTAAGAAAAATAAGAAGAGGAAAGGTTTGAGCCACAAGACAATATCCGGATTACAACCCTGAAATAACCCAGACAACAGAAATAACAACAAAATAAACCACCAAAACTCCTCCCTGGCTAGCCAAGAAAGGAGTGTCTTTCCAATTACCAAGCTCGACATCTTATCCACTAAGTTCCACATCAATATTACCATAACCTCCACAAGTCTCCATCACGTTGACCTTAGCAAATAGCTTTTGGGTCCCTTTTGCCAACTCTTTCTTAAGATCAACCTCTAGAATTGAGACTGATAGCGCTGAAAACTTTGCGCTAAGTGACCCTCCAAGGGATTCAGAAGAGTTCTCATAATCCTTTTCCACACAAATCATTCCCACCATATGGGTCTCATTATGAACATGCAATATACTTTGGCTAGTATCTACTGCATTTGGATTTTGCACGGTAACATCACCTACATCAATAAGCTTATGGACTGCTCTTTTCAGATGCCAACATTTTTCTATGCTGTGCCCCGGGGCATTAGAGCAATATGCGCACCTTTGAGAAAAATCAAAATTCTTTGGGAGGGGGTTCGGCATTTTTATCTGAATCGGCTTCAACATGTCCAATTGCCTCAGCCTTTGGAATAGACTGGCATATGATTCTCCAATAGGAATGAAAGACTTTTCTCTTTGTTGTTGCCTTATCATTTTGTACTCCGGCCTTGGTTGGAACCTCTTTCAGGTAGGTGGTTGGTATGCTTATAGATGTGGGTAAGACATTTGTAGAGGCGGTGCAAGCCGTTGCGGGTTTCGTGGGTGTGGAGCCTACAACGGTGCATTGTGGATAGAGTACTGGGAAGGTGAGGTATGACTTTGGGGATTTTGTAGAGGAAAGTAGCATTGGTGAGGATTATCTGGAGTACGAGGATATTCATGGGCTCGGTATTGAGGCTGAAACCGTTTAGCAGGAATGCCCACTGGATCTTGTCGGTGGCGGGGCCCAACAACATCTTTTCTATCAATCGAAGAACTAACTCGAGCAACTTGTTCGTTCCATCTAAACCAATATTCCCTAAAACTTTCCTGGGGTTTCTTTTCCATCTGAGATAGGGAGGAGCGGTCTGGGATGATGTCTACATTGTACTAATAGTGCCGAACAAAATCTTGAGCCATGTCACCCCATGTGTAACGACCCGACCGGTTGTTTTACGTTATCAGGCCATGTTCCCCTAAATGAGACTTCCCATAGCGGTTTCTTATGATTTGTGACTTGCGGGGGTAGATGGTTCGGGTTTTAGAAGTGTTTAGAGTGCTATAGGAACACTTGGTTCCTTAAGGTTGGCCTTTTAGGCCAAATTTGGCTTCGGTCAATATTTTGAGCAAACGACCTTGGAATCGAGTTTCGATGGTTCTAGCAGCTTCGTATGATGATTTCGGACTTGGGCGTATGTTCGGAACGGGTTTGGATAACCCGAGAGCGTTTCGGCGCCCAATATCGAAATAGGAATTTCCTCAAGTTTAAAAATTGGTTCGGAACGTGTTTTTGAGTTATCGAGATTCGAATGGAATTCCTAGACCGGGAATAGTTCTGTTATTTCATTTATGACTTGCCTGCAAAATTTGGTGTCATTCCAAGTAGTATAGGTCAGGTCGGCGCATTGATATCAAATTCAAGAACTTGAAGTTCTTAAGTTTTGATTCTAGGGTTTTTGAGGGGTGATTTTGAGTTTTAGCGTTGTTTTGAGTGTTACGAAGTCTCGAGCAAGTCCGTATTATGATTTGGGATTTGTTGGTATATTTGGACGGGGGCTCAGGTGGGCCCAGGTGCCCCCCGGGCCTAATTGAGGCTAAAAACCAACTGAAAATGCAGTTTGTGCACCTGATCTGGTGTGAACGCAGGTGCGGGACCAATCCTGCGGTTCTATCCTCGCAGGTGCGGAAACCAGTGGCCAAGCCATTCCTCACAGGTGCGGACCAAGTTTCGCAGGAGCGGAGTCGCAGGTGCGGTCTCCACTTCGCAGGTGCGGTCTCCACTCCGCAGGTGCGGTCCTTGAGCCGCATGTGCGAAAACACTGTAGACAGTGTGATCTTTTAAATACGGGAGTCTTCATTTTCATCCCCATTTTTCCTCCATTAAAAGACCTTGAGAGCTTTGGATAAGGAATCCATGATCAACAACTGTAAGGTAAGTTAATTCCACCCTAAAGTTAGTTTAATTCATGAATTACTAGTTAAATTACCTTCTTAATTAGTGAAAAATCAAGATTCGGGTAGTAACCTAGGGCTTGTGAAGATTTGATGAATTACCCATTAATTTGCTATGAATTCAAGTAAAAATCGTATATTAACGAATCTTAAGCTATGGGTGAGCTATTCCTTCGAGAATTTTCGGAATTCAAGCGTGCGGGCTCGGGGTTCAATTTTGGGACTTCTTCAAGAATGATGAATTTATTGAATAAATAGGATATTTTCCATACTTCGAACATGAATTGATATAATTGTACAACATTTGGCTAGTTACGAGTCCTCGGGTGTAGAGTTCAAAGTTCGGGCGTGTTCTTGGTCGGAGAGGTAGATTCGGCACGAGGTGAGTCTCCTTTCTAACCTTGTAAGAGGGAATTGTCCCCATAGGTGATTCATATGCTATGTGTAATTGTTTTGGGGGCTACGTGCATACAAAGTGACGAGAGTCCGTACGCAACGACTATTATTGTTATGTTCGGGTAGTTAGGCCCGCAACATGACTTATATTCTTCCTTGTAATGACATATATTCTATGAACTCATGTTATTCATAGTATGGTTTCTCTTAGATTTCATGGAATTGGATAATTTGAAGGAATTGGTTATGGGAAGCAATGTTTTTTAGAATATTGTGTGTGCATGTGACCGCTTCGCAATTAACATTCCGCGAGCGGAGTATGATTTTCCCCCACTCTCATGGGAGCGGGCCGTATGCCACGGCGTATTGAAAGGTGCACTTATGGTTCGGGCCGTTCGACCCTCGACAATGCACATATATGATTAATTTGAGAGATGCACTTGTGGTTCGGGTCGTTCGACCCTCGGCAGTGCATAGGTGAGATTGTACTATGGTAAGGATGCACTTATGGTACGGGACGTTCGATCCTCGGCAGTGCATAGATATTATCTTTACGACTCCGGCCGGGTCTTTATCCTGTATGCGCATGGAAAAATGTTACTGTTTTCGTAGGCATTGATTTGACAGATATTTGGGGGAAATTGAGGTACTAATTGTTTACTTACGTTCAATATATACTTGGATTTCTGTGCCCTATATGTACTTGTTGTTTACTGTCTTACATGCCTACCGTTTTCATTATACTCTGTTATACTATACTGTTGGACCTTAGTGAGCGTCAAGTCGACCTCTCGTCACTACTTCTTCGAGATTAGACTGGATACTCACTAGGTACATATTTATTTATGTACTCATGCTATGTTTATGTACTTAATTGTACAGGTTCTGAGGCTGGTGCATCTGGTTATCATACCGGAGCTAGATTCTGATATAGTGGACCTGACTTCATGGTGAGCTGCTTCTCCTGACGATCCTCAGCACCACCATGGAGCTTCTTTTGCTTATCTTCCCGTCTATTTATTTCAGACAGTGGAATTGTATATTTTATCTTTTGTACATCCAGTTAGTATGCCCGCGGTACTCGTGACACTAGTTCCTGGCACACACACGTAGTAGTCATTGTGGATTACGGTCTGTACACATATGTATATTTTTGGACTCACACCTCATCATGAGTGCTTTTGTTTAAAACCGGTTAATCACCCTAATCGGATAATCTTTTTTTTAAAGCTTTATGACTTAGTATATATATATGTATTGATATGTTTGTATCAATGAGAAGGAACCATAGAAATTCGAGTATTGGCTTGCCTGACCTCGCTGTTGGGCGCCATCACGTCCTGAGTTAGGATTTTGGGTCGTGACAATATGGTATCAAAGCTCTAGGTTCATGTAAGTCTCACGAGTCACGGGCAAACCTAGTAGAGTCTTGTGGATCAGTACGGAGACGTCTGTACTTTTCTTCAGGAGGCTATAGGGTGTTAGGAAACCTCTCTTTATTCATATTCTATCGTGCAACCGATGATGTACTAAAACTCATTCTTCTATCCTATCACAGATGGTGAGGACGCGCGCATCCGATGTTTCTGATCCGGGAGATACCGCTACCCCCGCCGTCCGAGGACGTGGCAGAGGCAGGGGAGGGCACCAGCCCGAGGTAGGAGACGAGGGCGTCCCAAAGCTATTCCAGTTGCACCATCAGAGGACCCTACCATAGAGTAGCAAGACGAGGTGCCTCCAATAGATCCTGCTCCAGTGGACTTCATGACGGCGCCAGGCTTCCAGGAGGTCATGGGTCGTATGATAAGATTTATGGACACCATGTCCCAGACTGGTTTATTTCCAGCAGATCCTGCCACCTCACAAACGAGAGGGGGAGTCCAGACCCCTACCGCCCAGGCCGCCGGTCAGATAGCAGCAGTACATCATACCCCAGGTACACTGCCCGTGGGTGGGATCCAGCCTGTAGCAGCAGCACTGGAGCCCAGACCAGCTACGGATGGCGATCCGCAGAAGTTATTGGACAGATGGACTCGATTGCGCCCCCAGTCTTCGGGGGTGAGCGAGGTGAGGATGCCCAGGACTTCATTGACATGTGCAGGGACAAACTGCACAACATGAGGATCTTAGCGTCCCATGGAGTGGATTTCACCACATTTCAGTTAGAGGGCAGAGCTCGCAAGTGGTGGCAGTCTTATATTCTCAGCAGGCCAGCAGATTCTCCTCATATCACTTGGGAGAAGTTCACGCAGATGTTTTTGGACAGATATATTCCACCCTCTGAGAGGGAAGATCTGCGGTGTCAGTTTGAGCACCTGGAGCAGGGACAGATGTCTGTGACAGATTATGAGGCCAGATTTTCAGAGCTATCTCGCCATGCACTTATGATATTACCTATTGATGCTGAGAGAGATTGCATCCAGGTATTAGAACCACCATGGCTTGATTGGTGGAGATGGTTACTCCTTATCAGCTCGTGGTAGAGATTGCTCGCAGGGTCGAGGGTTATCGGTCGAGGAGCAGGGAGCAGGGTCAGCAGGACAAGAGGGCTAAGTTCTCCAAAGATTTCAGAGATGCCCCAGTTAGGAGCAGGGGTCAGTTTGGGGGTGGCTGGCCCAGCAGGCCTTCATATTCAGCACCTCCACCACCTCCTCGAGGTGTTTTAGTGAGGCCTCAGTTCAGCTTTATGCCAGAGAGTTCCTACCGTCCCCTAGCTATTCAGAGTTCACCCAGTGGTTATCCTAGTCACCAGAGATCCTCCAGTTCATACTTCAGTGCTATGTCAGAGGGTCCACATCGCTCCCCGGCAATTCAGGGTTCTTCTTCTTCGGGGCAGTAGGCTATGGTACCTGGAGGTTGTTACGAGTGTGGGGAGCCAGATAATATGAGGAGGCAGTGTCCCAGATATCAGGGCAAGGCAGTGCAGTAGAGTTATTGTTGTTTTAGACTTCAATACTACACAATATTATAAGTTAATTGTGCAGTACCCAGTTTTTGAGTGTTGTCTAATAAGAAGAACCTGGTTCTTCTTAGTCTACTACTTACTACAGTTTGCGGAATAATTAAGCAGTAATAGTAAATACACAGGGAGTTTTACATGAAAAACACCTGGCTCAAAAGGTGAAAAAAGCACGACCTACTCCTCAGTAGAATTTGTTCAAAACTCTTCACTAAGCTCTGAGCCAAAACGGACTTACAAAATAAACTCTTTTGTAATCCTAGGACTAACTCTAATCCTTTTTGTATCAACTAGCCTCTAGCTAATTTCTACAGATTTCAAGCTAACTCTAACTTGAACAATGTGTACCTATTACAA